>VXAU01005056.1:1331471-1371809 GCA_013399695.1 Formicarius rufipectus | reverse complement strand
TTTTTTTTTTTTTTTTGCAGGTGCAGGTGGTGGTGGTTTAATTAATTGTGGGACATGTGATTGAAGTCAGGTCCTGGTATTTTACTCAGATTCAGAAGAACTGCCACATCTAAATTTTTCGGCTTGTTTTCAGGGTTTCTGGTCTCTCTCTCTGCTTAGCTAATGATAAACCTCAAGCTGTTTAGCAAGTTCTACCACACTGAAGTAAAGGTTTTATTGAAACAAAGGTTAAAGGCACAGTATGAAAGACACAGCATTCAGCCAGCAGAGAGGAGGTGAAGGTAAAGCCTGTCTTGCAACTAGGAGAGCAATTTCAGTTTATAATTGCTTCCTCCTTTGAGAACTGCAGGGGATTGCCTAAATTACATCAATATTTTGCAGTTATTTAGATGAAAAGGAGACACTTTGCAAAGTCAAAATATTCTAAACCAATCCATAGCCTCTTCCTGTGCACTAAAATTATTTCAAAGGCACACTATGAACTAAACAGGAAAGTGGACATTATGTTTAGGTTGCTGAGGAATGCACTAATATCCAACGCACATTACTCAGAAAGGGCAACTTACACTTTCTAATTTTCACTTCTCTAGATTTCTAGATTTTTCTGTCCTGTAGAAATGAACCATATTTCACCCAGAAAACTGTATCTCAAATTTTTTAAAAGAAGAAAACTAACATATATGAAAATATTAACCAATAAGCATGGAAAATAGGGACAGTATTCGAACATTCTTTAAACACTCATCTAATTAAGCTGGACACTATTTCCCCCTGCAATACCATCTCAGAGTAGCAGATCTAGAGAGAGGCAACAAATTGTTTCAGAACAGTCTATTCAGCTGATCACCTTGTGAATGCACAGATTCAAGCTCCTCATTATACTGAAAGAGAAGATACTTGATTCCACTGAATAGCTTTTTAAAAATAAAAGGGTGTGTTTCAGCATAGAAATGTAATCCTTTAAAGGAACAGCTACGTAATGCTATCTCCAGAAAAAGAAACAGCACTGAATTCATTCCCACAGCAACACATTCTATTAACAGTCAAAAACTACCAAAATCCTCATAAGCTCCCATGTATACAAATGGGAAGTTAATGAAACAATATGTTTGCACAGCATGTACACTTTAGTCCAGGAAAATAATAAATGAACCACGGTCTGTGGACAAACACATAAAGATAAGCTGGAAAAAAAAATTACCTTCCTAAAACAATTTGGGGGGAGGGGGATGTTTTCTTAGGCATTAGCTTTATTATCTATATTCAATGTAAGTCAAGGAGTTGTCTGCTTTTTGCAAAATTGCTTGTTGCCTGCACCATCTTCAGAATCATTCTGATCTCAATACATAACAACAAAAATGTTGAATACGTACTTTGTGAAGTCACAATAATTACATTGGTTATTGCATTTTCTTTGCTCCTACAGACAATACTTCTGACAACTCATAATAGCCAAACATTTCCAAAGGAAAAATACTTCCAGATCTGTATAAGCCTGTATGGGAGGCTGAGAAGGGAACAAACCAAACCCAGTAAATATCCATACCTTCAATGCTTCAGATACTGTGCAAAAAGTGGTCACGTACCTCTGAATAGAGTATCCCCATGCCTATTCTTCACTGCTTGAGCTCGTTCTTGTTCAACTGCTCAACAAGTTATCCTCATTAGAAATGTGCCTGAGCTTGTTTGAATCTGGTTAATAGTTAACTCAAAAGTATCATTCTTTCTTAAGCTACTTTTCCTTTCAGTGCTTTCTACTTGGTAGTATATAACAACTGTCTCCAGAAACCCAACCCAGGGAAGCAAACGTGAGAACGGCAGCTTGCTGGAGACTGGTAGAACAAGTTACAACACAGAAGCATTTTCCTTTGTCATTTTTGCAATAATATCCTCAGTTACCTAAAAAGGAAAGCAGTAAAACAGGTCAAGGAGGGGAAGAGGGAGAGGGAGAGGAAGAAAGTTTCACAAGTGAAAAAACAGAGGGGGTGGGGGAAGAATAGAAAGCATGAAATCTAAAGCTTTAAATAAGTAACTATGAATGGTAGCTAGTTTGCCACCCAAGCTACTTCCGACTAAAACACATTCTAAACCCTCAACAAGAACATCTCAAGATTCCTCTCAGGAAAATGGAAGCAACGAGACTCCACGCCTTTAATGAGAACTCCTAGTATAATTAGTCTCAGTCTCTAATTAAACAGGCTGCCCACTTTCATCATCTTTTGCTCAGTCTACTCTTCTAGCCCAGCCCAAACAATGAATATGATTCATGTTTAACCTGATAATTTTATATGTTAATTGGGAAGTGAATTGTTGTTGATGGCCCAGAGGATAAAATGCTGATAAGTAGTACACTCAGTCTTTCTGAGTAAGGCATGTGTGTTTCAAGTGTCCGCTCTCACCTTTATATTTTAAATTAATGTTTCCTGTATTTCAAGCAAATTTTAAAACGAGTTTTAAAACATGCACATGTAAGTATGTATTTTAAATTCAAGTGCTTTACCTTACATTTGAGAATTTTTATTTCCATATAATTTTCATATTTATTGTCCAATAAGGAAAAGGGCCATATAAAATTACTTACTTTATCTCTACCCTTCTCTAATTAAAGTAGTATATCATCACTGGCTGTAGTGTTTGTTTGCTGTCACCAGTTGTAACCTTCCTAATGGATTTTTATCTGAAGAAAATTAGTTCAACATGTAACAAAAACAGACCTACCTGTTTGTCACCTACCTGTGACAAACTCATTGTCCTCACAATAGATTGATCTTTCAGCATATATTGTATGTTCTGTTAGACTAACAACATGGAGTAACACCTCAAGGGTGAAAAGGAATGCCTCACCAGTATTTCTTCACGTCCTCCAGCATCAACTGACCAGGTTGCTGAAATTTCTCGAATACAACAAGTTGAAAGAAACACCAAATCACTAACATGTATAACAACATAGTTTAATTATTCCTTTCCTAACACAAATAGATATATGTGTAGTAATCTGGGAAAGTATTTTAAAAAACAACAAACAAACCAACAACAACCTGATGCTGATTTAATTCAGCATCACATCCCAGGTCCTCTTGAAAAGCACTTTGGTCAGAGCTTCAGTTGGAGAACAGATAAGCAGTCCAACCACAATGAGGTATGAGACTCCAGCAAACCTGTATATACACAGGTTCACTTCTGCTTCACACATTGCTTTAGTGTTCTTAGCCATGCTTAGAATTAGATTGGAATTCTGGAAATTTTGATTATTTTTTTTTCAGTCTTTTTTCTTCAAAAGGCACCATGACTCAGTACATGAGCAAACTGTCACCTACTCTGTAGGAGACGTGATTTCTTATTTCCTGACAAGGTTTAACAACACTACAAAAGTTTCATATGAGCCAAAAGGGAACTAAGAGTTTGTCAGAAGGGCCTTCATCAGGGAAATAGTAGGGGAAATTAATTTTACAAATTAGATACCACTTAAACTTCAAACCACCACATTCAATAAAAGACACAGAAGATCATTTGTCTCTTTAATTTCCAAGCACTAGAGATTATACTGCTCTAGATGGCATGAGTTACACTACTCCCAGGAAAGAAATCTTTGGCCAGTTGGACTTGTGTGCAGAACAGTTCTCAGAAATGCATGTTCACAAGGAATGCAGTCCTGGAATGGCCAGTGTCTTGACAAGAGGCACACTCGTCCCTTACATTTTCCCTCAGAAGCCTGTTAGCTACTTCTAATCCTTGTAGCACTGCAAGGCTCCCTTGCACCTCTGCTTCATGACAAGATTAACTCAACAGACCCACTGAGCACAAAGAAGCTCCTCCATGGCATGGACCAGAGCCTGTATTTTATAACACCTCAATGTGAACTCATGCTATGCCCAGCTATAGGCCAGAACCACTTGGCCTTCAGTTTTGCCATAGAATTTTTAAAACAGAATACCAAGTATCTCAGCTGCCCTGGTTCTCTAAGAAAGGACAGCATATCCCAGGATGTTCCTGTATACCTCTTCGGTTTTGTGTTTTCTGAGCTCTTTTTGTATGCATTAATTTCATTGTCTCTTTATCCTACCGAGGTGAACTAACTTATCTTTTGCTCTTCACTTGATTCCGATCAACAATATCAGGAAAAATATCATACATCCCATATGCCAAGATGAGGTAAAATAGGTAAAATATTGCAGATCATTCCAGGCTGACAACTCTATAAAACAAAGAAATGTAGTATGGTGTTAGCTGGGAATACTGCAGAGAAAAGCCTCTGGTATCTCTCACTTAGCAGTGGTATCAGACCTGCCTAACTGTAATGTTTTCCACTGAAAAACCACTTTTTTGGTTTTTCCACAGGCTGTATTCTACTCAATAAAGCAGAATTGTTTCTGTTGTGACTCTCACATTCTGTTTACTGACAAGTACTTACTTCACTCATTTGCCCATACAAGGCAGCAGATCACAAGCACCACATTCCAGAGAATTTGCTGCACCAAGACACCAGGCCAATTTCAGAGAAAACCAAGCCCCCCAGGGCTGACTACAATTAATTCAGTGATTAGGCAGGGGCCTTCAAAGTATTGTGTTTTCACAGAGTGCATGGAAATAGCTTGAAAATAATAGGAAGTAGTGTTAGAATCCACTTTTGACTCAAAGTTCACACAATGTTTTCAGACTTAATTCAATAACTGTGGATCCTTACAGAAGCAGGCCAATTCAGAGCAAACTGGTCTATGGATGTTGTGGTGTTTACTGAACAATGGATGTAGGAATGTGTGTGCGATGTAAAATATACACTTTTCAAATTACTTGTATTTTTATTCTCAGATTACCTGACAAAGAAGGATTGTCCTCCAACAGTCTGCAAACAGCAATTCAGAAAACAAGGAACAGGTGGTGGAACCCGTGATCACATCAGCTTCTGTCCTACCCACAGCAGCTGAGATTACCCTCATAGTTAGCAAGCATTGAGAAAAGCTGAATTCTTTCTTCTCTTCACCCAAAAGTAAAGTGGTCACAGCACTTCCTAAGACAGATGATAGTATATATAAAGATCTGTCACAGCCCCAGGGAACAATAACTTAGTGCCTGCTAAATATTCTAATGACAGGTTAGATGATTCTTTATCTCCCCAACTGTGTGGTGCAATTTGGTCTTTAAAAAATGTAATGCAATAGTGTAATTTATCATAACATAATTCCACTCCTTAAATACTGCCAAACAAGTACCATTTTAATGTGCTATTCTATCCATACAAGTATCACACAGCACTCTAGTGCTACTCGTACTCCGGCACAGGTTTCTGGCAGTGAATCTATCTGCTAGTGGAGACAGACCAGGAACTCCAGCAGAAGCTGCAAGCAAGGGAGTCAAATCAGAGGTAAGTTGCCTGTATAAGTGCTCATGGTCCTTTCTTTGTTGCAAGTCTCCACAAAGCTCTGCTGTCTTGGTTCTGTGCAGTGCATGTCAGAGCAGACAGCCTGCATCCTTTGTGAGCTGCAAGTCTGATGTTATTCAGCAAAGTGCACAGTTGCTAAAGGAGAAGAGGAAGAAGTCCTTGACCCATGCAAATGGGTAAAAGGATTAACTGATAGTTCCGTTTTGTTCTGCTTGGTTTTTTTCCCTTGGGGTGTCACTGTAGATGCATGAAAATCTCATCACTGAAAACATATATTTAAATTGCACATTTTGTTCCTATAGCTCCAAATGCATTTAAGTTTTCTTTCTAAGTTAACTTGGAGATTCCAATGTCTACTAAGCACATTAAATGATGTGGTGCCTTTCTGTTCTGTTTACAATGTATTTGAAAAAAAAAAGTTATGATTCTCTCAAGAGTACTCTGAAGAATTTCTAGAAGGTTTAAGCTTGATTTTTATTAAATATCAAAGCCTTTAAAAATGGCATTTTGAATGTATCTTTCTGATGCCTTTCTCTACCTTTTTTTTCCTTTTAAAATATTTTGGTTAATTCCAGTTTGCCATGGTAAATGTCACTCTTTGGCATGGTTTCATTGCATAAAAAGACTAGATTATTCTTCCAGACTCCTACAGTCAAGACTTGGCCATTGAAATTAATGAGACAGTGTGTGTCAAGCCTTGGAGTTAGTTGGTGTACTATAATTTAAAAAACATTCATATGAAAGCCTTAAAACATGCTACCTAAGTCAGGTGACAATACAATACATAGAAAAAAGCATACCCTAAAAATGGTAACAAACTAGCTACACCATTGCCTCACCTTTTGTACAAAATAAAACTGTGATTTACATTGAACTTTCCAGTTTTGAAACCAAACAGTGCACCACATGCAGAAACAGAGGAATAGGGTTTACTTTTGTAAAACCTGAATAAAACTGCAGAAAGCAGTGAGAAATCTACTATAAAAACAAGCTTCCAGATCACAGAGGTAGGATTTCTGTTCTATTGACAGAAGAAATGCAGAATTCTTCTACGTAGTGGATAGACTATAGTGATTTTGGATGTCAGTATTAAAATTAAGGGTATATCCAGGTTGTGGTTTAATCCAAATGTTGTAGTGACTCAAGGGATATGCTAGATTTAATAAAAAATCAGAATAATTGAGAAGTCCATCCCCCATGAGGAAGTTCAGAGAAAACAAATATTTTGCCAATCCTTTCCACACTTTCCAAATCTGAAAGATCTTCCCTATGACTGGTTTTATGATCTGTTTCCTCCATGCTGGTTACAAAGGTGGCTACAGCCAAAAAGCTAGGTATTAACTAGATAGAGAGCACTCTACAATTTCTATTCAGACAAGCTTCATTGTAACAACCAGACAACCCCTAAAATCTGTGAAAAATCAGCCTTTCCTCCAGGAAAGACAGATTTACAATAGGGAAGACCATATGTGAGAGAGTAAGGATGGTACTCAGCACTTACCATTGATATCATACAATCCCATGTCTCCGAGTTGGTTCCATATCATCCTGGAAGCTTTGACTCATTCCTGGGCCACATTAAACAGGATGAGCTGTAGACAGTACTTCCTCACAGAGGTGCTTACTCTGACAGCACCCTGGGGAACAGACCTTGAGGAACCTTCAGAAGACTCCCCACTTGGGTCTTCAGGTTGAATTCTGCACCACTATTTCTAACACAAACACCCCTGCATTTGCTCTTTCACACAGCCCCAAGATGTGGTGCCTCATCATGCTGCTCTGCTCCCAAGGAATTGCCTTTTCAGCAGGATTCATAGCACCCTCCACTCCAAGCGTAGGCACAAGCCCACACAAGAAGACTCGCAACCCTGAATGCTTTATGAATGTTGTAAGTTGGGTCACCTTCTCTCCCTTTCTTTCTAAAGCTTCTCTCCTAGTACCACTACCATGAACAGTTCCTGTCAGGAGGATAAAACTAGGTTCCCTTCAAAAGGGTTCCTCCAGCATTGTGAGCACCTGCCTGGAAGAAACTCAGATGCTCCTATCCAGACAGTCTGAGCTAGATAGAACAACTCCTTTAGAGTGGAAGCAAAGGTTGGTTTCTAGTCTCAAATGAAGCAAAGGCCTGTAACAGCCCGCTTACTCAGTGCAGAGGTAAGAGAGGTTGAAACCCTTCTTCAGACAGAGGACTCTCACAACCAAGACTAATTCAAGACCCCTGGCTCTGAATCACAAAAGATTTCCTCACTCTGGCAAGAGTGTAACAGGTGGTGCTGTGAATGAGGCTGTAATAGGAGACCCACCCTATATGGCTTGCCTAACAGCACTTTGGCAAGAAACAATTATTATGGACCACGTAGATATACTGCTGCATGTTGTCCTCTAGAAAGATACAGCCTCTATCAGCCTTGCAAAACACAAACTACCTCCCCAAAGGTTAGTCACTCAGTACAGATCTTCTTTGTCCCATAATAGGGGGTCAAATACCTGACCTTAGCAGGTGTGAAGAAGACTTTGCTGCATCCTGCTACTGTTATAAGTCTGTGTAGTGCTTCAGTACCAATGCTACAACAATTACTACAATTGGAGTGACACGGCATTAATTAGTGCACACAAACCAAATCACAGAAACACATCACAACTGCTCTCACTACCTCTTGCATCCTCCAAACTCCATGGCTATGGCATGGCATATACTGGATCATCCACGAAAGAGAGACACATTGGGGTTTTTTTTCCTGCAGGAATCCGTCTTTGTGTCCCTTCCTACCTGTACAACACACAGCAGTAGAGAAAAGCTAGTAATATGTTATCACATTTATCTTCCTGGCATGTTCTTGGCTAGCTTTACATTCCTGGACAGAAGCAGCCTCTAAATAATGTCTACATCAATATCTACACTATAAATGCATCTTAACAAGTCTCCTTTGGCTTTCCACAGAGTGAAATTATCAGATATCATGGATATCCCAGTGAGGAATATGAAGTTACAACTGAGGATGGATACATTCTTGCTGTTTTCAGAATTCCTGCCGGAAGGAATAACCAAAATACAGGTATGACAGTTAAAGGACATAAGGAAGGTCTGAAAGTCAACTCTTATGTGGGTTCCCCATCTTTCGCCTTTGCACATGCAGTGGCAAGTTCCATACCTTTCCATCTCGGCAAAGGCACCTAATTATTCAGCCCAGAATGTAGCCTGAATTCTGTACATGGATTAAAAACTTCCTGCAAAACCAGATTCTGCACCTCAGTTTTAACTACACATTAGCTACTACTACAGCCTAAGTAAACCTCTTCTGTTTCAGGGAAGAAGCCTGCAGTCTTGCTACACCATGGTATTCTAGCAGATTCTATTCACTGGATTTCTAACATGCCTGTCCACAGCCTAGGCTTCCTCCTCGCAGATGCCGGCTATGATGTCTGGATGGGAAACAGCCGAGGAGTCACCTGGTCTTTAAAACACAAGATCCTTAAGCCCTGCCAGAAGGAGTTTTGGCAGTTCAGGTACTCTGTGCAGAAAGAATTACTGAAGAAAGCAACATTCGGGGAATTAGCAATATTAGGTGGTTACTATCAAAAAGCAGAACCTTTCCCCTTCTGGTTATATGAAAAAAATCCCTTATGAATTATATGAAAACACTAGTGTTTTACATATAATCTGACTTCCAAGTGGGAGATGCAGCATCTAAGGAGACTAGACCAACTCCCTTCCGCAGATGCAGCTAATTCTAGGCATGTCATGGGGGTCATAAGAAGGACTTCATGATCTGGGCAGGCTTTTTCGGAATCGGCACATACAGAAGCAAAGCTGGAAGTACACAGGTCACTTCTGTCCATACACCATGCTGGTTTCTTTAGGAAAAGGCTTCCAAAACTGGGAGGCATCTGTAACCTTGAAGTGTCCCACCAGATACCATGTCCCAGGTGTAGGAAGGAGACTGATCAGCTCCATTTAGAAATCTGATCTACCACAAATCAAGTTAACTGAAAGAAAAATATTTCTTGTAACCCATGCTGGTCATAGCCATGATTAAATTCAGTTCCCCAAGGACTGCAGCTGTCAGGCAAAACCAGCACCTCCTCCACAGAGAGCCCAAGGCATCAGACAGCCCGGCTGTGCAGCTGCATCCCTCTGCCTGCTCCCCCAAATCAAGCTAGGACGCAGACACAGCCTGCAACCTCATCCTTCAGTGGGTCCTGCTCTGTGCAATGAACAAAACTGATATTCAGTAACTCCCACTGTGATGGCTGAATTATGTGCAAACTTTCTGTGTTTTTCCCTGTAGCTTCGATGAGATAGGCAAATATGATATTCCAGCTGAGCTGTACTTCATCATGAATAAAACTGGACAGAAGGATGTATACTATGTTGGTCACTCTGAAGGCGCAACTGCAGGTAACGCTAGGACTGGCTGGGTACAAATCACCGTTAGTGTTTATGGTTTATATATAAGATCTGCGAGCAAATACTGGGGTTTATTCCATGGTGTACCATTGTCCTTTAAAAAAAAATAAACTCAGAAACAGAGGTGGAAGTGCCATATCAGCACATTCTTAGACATTTATTTTCCTTTCTTTCCATATGTGCATTCTAGGAGTCCTTTTTGCACAATGAATAATTCAAACCAAGTCACCACCTTCTTTGTCAACTGGTCAAAATTCTAACCCAGTTCATCAGTGAAGAAACATAGGCATGTTCAGAAAACAGGATGGGAAAAATTTTTTGGGTTTATATTCCTTCTTTCCCTATACTCTTCCTTTTTTTGTGCATTCACTCTCACCCAAGTATGTACTCAGCTACAAGTAAAAATATTTTTCTTAATCTTCAGATAATTATTGCATTGCTGCACACCAGCACAAATATATACAGTCTTTTAGAGACTGCAAGCCAAGAAACACATTTTATTAGAGTTTAGGGAACTTAAGAGAGAATTTGAATTTTAAAAATCTGATTAATGGACCTTCTTCTCAAAAAATAGTCCTAACACAAAACTGTCAGTTCTAAGAAAATTGATATCTGGACATGCTCTAATGAACTTATATCCTTAGAATTAACTCTGTCTTCCAAGAAAGAGTTTTAGGTGAGAATCAAACATTCTCCTTAGGTCGGCAGCACAGAAATGAATAGCCAATGGGATGCTAATCTGTGTCCCTTCTTGGCTGCCTACTGCTTTTTGATTTATTTGGTCTATGGAGATCTCTTAATTAACTAGACTCTTCTTCTGCACTTGCAGGCTTTGTAGCATTTTCTACTCATCCTGTGTTGTCTCAGAAGATTAAAGCATTCTTCGCTTTGGCACCAGTAGCCACCATCACACATGCTAGCAGTCCTCTAGTAGTGATTCCACATCTTCCCCAGCCACTGATCAGGGTATGCCAGTCCTTTTTCTAAAAAAATATAATATTGTCTGCTTTGTCTCTACTGGACTTATTCAATATGAACTTTTAGAGGATGATGAGTTAGAATTGAATTCAGTGTATCAGACTGTGGGCAGTACCTGCAGATTCAGACTTTCCACAGAGCTAAGCTGCAAGGCTGGACATAGTATTCCTTTTGCAGTATCTTTAAGGTAACAGGCATACTTTCATCATTATTTATTTCAGTCAAATATTTATGGAGGAAACTCACAAATACCAGAACAAAACAGATCTGATATAGTCTACTAAATATAGCCTTAAGTACTAATAAAAAAACTACAAATAAGACATCTCACGTCTTAATTTTATTAGATGGGCACTTTATTTATATTTGTGAAATATTTACTTGTAAAGTGATAAAACTTATAGGGAAATATCTATTTCACACCAGAATATGTTAATTTAATAGAATTTGCTTGGAATGGTGAAAATCATGCATACTATACTTTATGTCAAAACACAGGAGCACATCGTCTTTCTGTCCAAGATGTGCCTGTGATGTGACTATAAATCATGCAGCTCCACACCCTTCTCATTTGTCTGATCCCTCTTTCCTTAGCAGGAACACTCACAGTACAGTTTGTGCACCTGCATGGAAGAAATATTAGGCCGAAAAGGGACTTCCTGTGTTCTGCAGTAATCAGCGCAGCCAACTACCTTTCTCACTGGGATCAGTACACTAAAAACAGATGGATAGTGACCTTCAGGACTCATAGAAGCAGGAAGAACATGTTGTATGCCCTTGGGAAGAGCACACTATAAAGGATAGTGGGATGGCAAGCAGTTTCAGCAGTCTTGCCTCTAATTAAGATGCAAGGTTATTAAAGAAGAGGCACTGACAGTTTTCTGCATGAAATAACCATGCAACAATGAAAAAAATTCTGCACTTTTCCTCCTTCAGTTACTATTTGGCTGCAAAGGAGTCCTTCACCAGAATGAACTGACGAAAGGACCTCTACTACGCATCTGTGGATCTCTGGGAAAAGTTTGTGGCAGTATTTTGTGCCGCACAGTTGGGGGCAGGGTACAAAATCTGAACACAGTAAGTATGTCCAAGAAAAGCTTAATACAAGTAAATCTAAAGTAGTCTTAAAGGAAAGCAGTTATTTTGCCTGATGTCTATATATAGTTGCAAGGACATAGAAAAATGTGCTGGGGGTGTTCCCTCTTATGGGCCTAAGCCAAAGGAAGGCTGGACAGATATCAAAGGTTTTTAAAATGGACACCGTGATGAAGAAAGATCTTTTTCTTTTTTTCACAATTCATATATTTTCCTTCCTAAACAGGAAGATATCTGGATCATCTGAACATAAGAGATAGTTTCTTTTTGCTTACTAAACATCAAAATATTTCCAGTCAAAACTCAAAGCTGTTTCTTCACAATTCTTCCAAAAGCAAGATTGCAATCCTTTACTCTGGCTGCTTCCGGTTGTTCTTACAAACTTTGACACGTCTGTTCTCCAGTGACCTTTTATCTCTCATATTCATATTATTTAATAAGCATTCCCATAAAAGCTCTCATACATGCAGCCTCATTATGCTCAAGAGAATAGTATATTAACAATACTTCTCTACTGATTATGCACAGCACTATTTAAAAGCGTCATATGGACTGTAGAAACTGGGGAAAAAAAGAGGCCATACACACTCCCCAAATGATATTTTCCATATGACTAAGGACTAATGTTGAAAAGACTCTCCCAAAGGTATAAAATCCTATGTAATCATTCCTACTGTAGACTCACATATCTGTGAGTCTTTCTTCAACTTTCTTCTTTATATTTGAAGAATATTCTGTAAAAATGGGATTTTAACACAGCAACAGTATGTTGCTTAGAGCATCCACAGCTTCATTTTGACATTTTGTCACAGAACTGGATCGCTACCTTTGTAATGTTTCTTCTTCTTTCTCTCCAGAGTCGAATTGATGTATTTGTAGGACATTACCCAGCTGGAACATCAGTACAGAACATTATTCATTGGCATCAGGTATAACTGTGCATTGATGTATAAACAGTATCTTACTATTATTTTTTATGCAACTGTTGGCCTACAGGGAATTCCAGAAGTGATGGATCTGAGAACTGGCCCATCACATCTTCTCACCTGCTGCTGTGAACACTTGTCACAGAGGGAGCACTGTTTCCCATGGCTCACCAGATCATTCCCTGAATTGCCCCTTTGGTATCAGGCTCTGAGACTTCCTCAGGGCACATCATGCCTCTCCACGTTGGGCTTTAATGGCATCCAGCCTTCATCATTTTTTATAAAGATATTCACTTTGAAAATTGCAGAACTGAATAGAAGTGTGGTCTAGGCACTTGGCAGGAAGCAGGAAGATAATGAAAACTTTAGCAGCCAGGGATGAGCCAGACAAAGAAGTGATCTAGGTTAAAGCTTGTCTCCCAGAAGGTTAGTTGCTGCATGGGTCACTTCCCAAAGTCAGTTAACTGCACAAACCCTTCTGGTGAAAAAGTGGGGAACTGCCTCTTCTGCTGGCATCTCCTGCCAGTTTCAGACCTAAGCTCGTTCTGTCTATGCTCCAAATTAGACCAGGGCAAGAGAGAACTGGCTCAGAAAAATCACTGTATGTGGACACAACTGTGTCACTTTAGTCAGCACTTAAATATATACATCCTGCTGCACACCCCACTGCCTAAAATTCCTACTATCCAAACCACCAGCACCCAGAACCTGAAAACAGAGATGAGCTAGCAGATTTCTATCATATCCCCAGTTACTTAAAGGTTTGGAAAAAAAATGCACACACACAAATCAGTAAGACAACTTCATGTTATTTTTATTTTTGTTTAGGCAAATCACATTTGAGAAGACAGTAGTTTAGTGCTAAGCTAATTACACCCTGCTTCCCATAGCCAAACTGTTGTAAACCTAGAATCCTGTCTACTGCTCAAGACTTGACTTCTATCACATGCAGGAAACAAATTCTGCATTCTGCTCTCTTAACATTCTCATTTTACCTGTTCTTATTACAATATTAACAGCTGGCACGTGCAGACCAACTTCAAGCTTATGACTATGGCTCTAAGGAAAACATGAAGAAATACAACCAGGTAAGGCAATACCTTTCTCTGAGAACTCATTCTCAGGTCTCAGCAAAACTGAGAACGGAAAAATTCATATTCTAGCACCTTAAGTTTACAGAAAGAGTTGGAGAGTGGTCTCAGGTAATATTTCACCAGAATCTAATACTTATAATTGTCAAAGTCTATTCACAGACACTGCATAGATAGATCCATGCAGACAGCTAACAGAAGTTCATTTTGCCTCACCTGCTGATGCAGGGATGTGTCCAACGACATGCCAACTTACCTGCCATTCCCAAAAGCTTTAGAGCTACACCCAAGCCCTAAGACTGGATGAGTGCAGGGCTCTTCACTGCCCCAAAAAGCCTCAAGATCTGCCTTTCAGTGAAACACTAAACTAAGGAAGAAAAGGAAAAAAAGAAAAAAAAAGGAAATGCATACCTTGGGTTTACAGAAGCTACTTAGTGCAAAAATAAAATGAAAGGGATTCAGCACAGTGGAAAATGCTGCCTTAATGAAGTAGCCTGTGTGGATAAAAAGGGAACAAGTAAAAATTTTCTTAGTCACTAGGGACTTCAGTTACTGCCTAGTCAACACTCAGAAATGCTGTGCTCTGCTTGCAACACTTATAACTTGCCTGATTACTTTCTGAGATTTGATCAGTAGTACTAGTATCACTTGTAGTGAGCTTTGTGAGTCAGGGAAGTTATTTTATGGGTGGCACATTATTTTACAGGTGGAAAAATACTCCAAACACTTCTCAGACACCTTCCATCTTCACATACAGTATTTGAATACCTGAAGTTAAAATTTTGGAATGGGCAATGTTTTATTTCCAATACTGTGAATTGTTAGGAAACAGTCCAAAAAGCAGCCAAGAAGAAAAATAGCAGAACCATCCTTTGACAGCAGAGATCAGTTTAAAAACATCTTATGTATGGTCCCTTCCCATAATGTAGAAAAATAACCATCCTGCATTAAGTCTTCTGGCCCAGATCACAGATGACCCCCATTTTAATCTTTTGCATTTCTTTGGTTTCTTCTGTGATGATAGGCAAGGCAGGGAATGGGGTTAGGGCAATAAACAACAAGAGGGTGGCCTTCATCCTTATGGTTTTACTGTAGGCAGGGCAGAAGGGAAAGAGAAGGAGAGATGCTTGCACAGAACACTTTCTCTAAACGTAACTTCTGATACAACAGCATTTATTCAACCTTCTCCCTGTCTTACAGACTGCTCCTCCTGCTTACAAGATAGAGGAGATAACCGTACCAACTGCTGTTTGGAGTGGTGGAGAGGATACACTTGCAGATCCAAAAGACATGGCAAGGCTACTTCCTCGGATTACTAATCTCATTTACCATGAACATTTTCCTGAGTGGGGACATCTTGATTTCCTCTGGGGCCTCGATGCAGCTGAGAAAATGTATATGAAAATCATTGAACTACTAAAAAAACACCCTTAAAGCATCCAAAAATTAATTAATTAATGCAGTAGAAATCCCAGATGTTTCTATTTAGCAATAGAATATTGGTGTAGAGGTATATAGACAACCATTGTCAATTGGTTTGCATATTTTTTTTACATTGCTTTCCATGGTGTCACTCTATTTTGGAGCCCACAGTCTTTCTGAAGTAGTTGAAGCACATGGGAAAAATCACTGAAAATATAAGCATATTAGATGGAACACTTCAGGGTTCACTTATTTTGGAAGATTTCAGTTTTTATAGGAGTGATTTTGCTAAAACTAAGATTTCATTTTCTGTTTCCTTGTGGATCAGTACCACATATTCCACTTGAGACATGAAATCCCAAGAGATAATTTCTCTACTGAAGTATTACTAAACTTCATTTAAATTAATTAATCTGTCATCTTGATAGAGTGTTTCACCTCTTTTCCTCTCCTCACATTACCAAGAGCAGAAAGTCAGACCTAAAAGATCTTCACTTGGATGACTACCCCAGTATCTAAGCGGGTAGAATTTGGCTACTATGGCCCAAATGCCAAGAAATTCAACACCAGAAAACATATGTCAGAGAGAAATCACTTGATTCTTGGACAGATGCATATGCTTACACTAATTAATGCCTTGTTAGCCACCTAACTACAAAGAAAACTCTTATCTTTGTGTTTCCTGGCAACTGAGGATAGGGAAGATGGAGGCATAGCAGCAACCTGCACACAAAGGGCAACAGCATCTATCTCAATAAATGTTCCTGCCACTATCAGTAAAGAATTTGTTTAAAAGTTTTTCTAGGTTGTCAGTGTGTCCCACTTGCTCACCTACAAGACTACTCCAGGAGGTGAAAAATCACATCCAACGGTTCATCATCACAGGGCAAGACAGGGAAAGAACTGTGGGTGTTTCTGGGTGTGGGCATTAGTGAAATCCATTTGATCATAATCTGGGAGATAGACATCCACATACAAATAAACATGTTTGTCTCATACAATAAAGAAAACACATGCAAATTGCACATCTCTAGCAACCTGTGGTACCACTGGGAACAGAGTTCACAACTTCTGGAGAGATTTGCAGTCCAAGACACAGAGTGGCTTCTCTAGCCTACACCCCATTATTTATAAATCCTAGTGTTCTCACTGCCTCAGAGAACTTACAACAGACCTGGTCTATCTCCATAACATAGCAGGGCAGATCTGGCACAGGCACAACAAACACTGCACCATATGCAGACATGAGCTCTGTTCTGAAGACAGGGGGAGCAGGATCAGGAATTCCAGCTTGCTAAAGAGGAAAAGGGTGCCTCTTTGAAGTGTCTGGCAGCAAAGCCCTTCACCTCTGCTCCCATTTACACATCTGCAGCATTCAAACCCTCAACATTCAGACACAATGCACAGGATGAACCTGACAGTGTGATGATGCACAAAACATGCAATGGGAGGGAAAAAAGGTTACTCTCAACTCCAAACTCCTTCCACCCTGACCAGTCATGCCTTTTCTCTGCTGCAGAGTCAGGGCTAATTATGAACTAGTACTCAGATTCTCCATGAAACAGAGCACATGGCTCTGCCCAACTGTAGAAAGTAGTAGGCAGACACTGGGGACTGCCTGTTCAGAGAGGTGAATGAAGGTGGGTCTAGAAGTGCCTCAAGATCTGATTGTGCAGACACAGATCTGAAATTAAGCTTACTCAGCCTGGAAACAGCCAGCAAGGGCTGCTCCAGGACATTAAGTTCAAACCTTTCTAGAGTATCTTCCTGTGCTGTACAGGAAGAACCAGCCACAGACACCCCCTGCAAGAGGTTACAGGAAAGCATTCAGGTCAGTGACCAGTACTGCTTGGGAAAGAACACAACATGCAGTGTCTTCAATACTTAACGTCTAAACCAGGCTAGCATCATCTCTGACCTAAGTTTTACAAGGGATTGTCAGTTTTTCAAACAGAAGACGATTTCCAAATATTCATCCGATAGGCTCTGCACTTACCAGAGTTTCCTACAACAAAATTTTATCTTCCTTCTGCCACCCACCAGAAATGCAGTCTTGAAACAGTCAATGTCTGAACAACAGGAATACTCTTTAAACTTCACCTTGGAAAACTGTTAGCTACCCAGACGAAATCCTTGCAGTACTGTAAGTGTCCCTTCCATGTCAGATTTAGGATGGGATTAACTCAACAGACTCAGTGAAACTTCTCCATAGCATAGACTTGAGCCTCTATTTCATAACACTTTCACACAAATCCAAGAAAACAAGCTGTTTGAATACACAGGATTCTTGTTCCTTGCCCAAACAGTCCCTCCTGTTCTTAAAGTAGAACCAAGACCTGTGACCACACTCCACAGTCACCTGCACCAAGAGTGGTACTTCAAGGCTGGGATGCCAAGCAGCCAGGACTGCCTTACACACAAAGAAAGGACCGAAGGGAAATGCCTTTATCATGTTTGGGGATGTAGGATGAGCCAAATACAAGTATCTTAGACCACATCTAGACTTCCATGTACAGGTTTGGGCTCCAGAAAAGACATCAATATGATCACTATCTGCTGAGCGGGTTCAACAGAATGACAAGAAGGTCATCCAAACCTACCATGAAGTAATTGCTGTGTTGGTGGGACATTACCATCAGAGATTTAGGCCAGCCCACAGCACTGCCCTGCCTCAGAAAACCAGGCTGTGCCCCCCCTACCTCCTTTGCATTAGGGGAGGAAGTCTTTCCTGTCCCGCATCCCCTTTCCCAGGCAACACAGCCCTACACTGATCACCACACTTTCATTTTAACCTTCCTCCTCTTCGTCCGTGCCCACAGACAGCTTCCTCAGCAACGTGACAGCAGTGTTTGCCCTCCGTTAGCCCTCTCCAAAGTTCAAGAGAGCCCAGGTGAGGTGTGCGTACCCTCTGGTACACAAGGATGAAGAAACTGACTTAACGGTGGGCGGGCTGATACCGGGACGGGGACAAATGCGGGGGAGACACACACCAGGTGAGCAGGGGCGATGCTGCGCCCCCGAGACCTCCTGCCCGAGTCCCCCGGCACCTCCCGTGCTCGGGCGGCAGCAGCAGCAGCAGGGACAGGGGCAGCAGTAGGGGCGGCAGGGGCGGCAGCAGTAGCGGTCGGACCCCGCGGCGCAGAGCAGGACTCGGCCTCGCCGCTCGCCCCTGCGCCGCGCTGGCTCCTCCCTTCGCCCCGCACCGTAACGCGGGCCGGCTGCGGCGGCGCAAGGCGCCCGGCTCCCCCCTGCCCGCCGGCACCTGCCGCCCTGCCCGCCGCCCGGGGCTGCGCGTCCCGGCGGGGCGAGCCCAGGCCAGGCCGGCCGGAGGAGGAGGAGGAGGCGGCGGAGGAGAAGGCCCAGGCCGCCCCGCCGCTCCTGCCTCCCCCTGCCCCGCGCTTTGTCCGCCGCGGCGCCGCCGCTCGCACGGATGCGAGACCCGGTAAGCCGCCGTCGCCCTTCCGAGCGCGGGGAGCGGAGCTGGCGAGCCGCTGTCTCCCGCCTCCATCCCGCTGCGCTGCGCCAGCGGTCCCTGCGGGCAGAGCACGAGAGGGGCCGGTACCCCCCCCGGAGCCGGGAAGCAGCTCCCTCCATCCCGGCCAGCGTCCCCGCCCCGGTGTGAGGTGCGGAGGCCTGTCGGATACAGCCCTCCTCCGGGCAGGGCGGAACTTGGGGCGGGAGCGGGTCGCAGTGCGGGGATGCGGTGCCGCCGGGAACCGGGGGGCTGCGAGCGCGGCCGCGGAAAGCTGCTGACTGCGCTGCAACTACGGAAGGAGGTGGTGGCAGGGTGGTGGGGAGCCGAGTCCGGAATGTTACAGTGTTCCAGAGAGAACAAACCGGTAACAGTATTCTGTTGGTGGTTGGTTTGTGGTGAAAGATGTTCAGCGGAATAGAAAGTGAAGGAATGTGAAAAAGCAGAAATTGTGTTC
Organism: Formicarius rufipectus; assembly: GCA_013399695.1. Lineage (NCBI taxonomy): Eukaryota > Metazoa > Chordata > Aves > Passeriformes > Formicariidae > Formicarius > Formicarius rufipectus. The sequence continues at coordinate 1,352,580 of VXAU01005056.1, read as the reverse complement.
TCTGGTCATCTGTAACTCTCTGTTTCTGCTCAGGTGCTTCATTTTGTACCTGCCTCCTTCTGACCTCTGTAGGATCGAAGGTGTCCTTCCGAAGTGCACTGAGGAATGTAATTCATTCCTCTCACATAGGTTGTCCCTTTTCAGAAGGGTGTCCAAAGGTCATCTTGGTCTGGAATTATTTTTATTTAATATGCATGTGGTTTTGAATACTCTGAGAAGTCACAGGCAGGAAAAAACGCATCTTTTACTGAGAATGGGAAGTGGTGAGGTTGTGGGATCTTGGATAATTCCAAGGGAGTTCATTCCCCAGGTGAAAACCAGCTTTGAGAAAGTTCTGTCTTCAAAGAAGTGGGTTGTCTCCTCATTGCAGACTAAAGTGGATGACTGTCCAAAGGTGTAGTTAATGATGAATTGCCTTAGCTCATCAGGTCCTAGAAAACAGGATACAAGTCCAAAACTTCATGAAATATTCCCAGGGGAATAGTCTAGGTTTGTTGTTGTGGGTGCTACTCAGGCAATATATTGTGCAGCTCTAGAACAGATGAGTTTTCTAACATACTAAAAGCATTTCTGCTGCTTATCTTGCATGTCTAAGTGCTAAATATTTGAATAACTAAACCAATGTTGACAAGTCTGGATTTTCATACATCACAGGACACTGTAGGAATTGAGGAAGCATTCATCCCAAATTCTGGGTAATTCTGTAGGTACAAATTTCATAATTGGGTAGGGGGGTGTTATAGTATTTTGAATGGCAGTAAGTGCAGGGAGATTATTTGATAGGATTCTGTTTAAAAATAGGGTTTAATGTCTTGATCAGTCCTGTGAACATTTGTGCTACTTGGTACTGCTATGCAAATACTGTGAAGGCATTTTTTATGTGGTTTTCCTTATGTGCATGAAGCATGCTCAAGTTCAGGCCTTAAGGCATTTTCTGAAGCTAATCACTAAGCTGAGGAAGAGTATAGCTCAAGGTGAGTCATGAAATCTCCAACTGTTAAGGATATAGCAGGTGTGCATGAAGACACCAAACAAATGTTTTATAAAAAATATATGTTTGATCTCTGTTTGCTGGATATGTATGAATAATGGTTTTTTCCGGTCTTATCTGACTCCTGAAATTTTACTTCTGCATCAAAGGTTAAACTTCCAGTTTGTGTTCTGAAAGTTTGTTTGCTGCCATGCAAAGAAAGTATTTGTCTATACAGTTCTAATAAAATCAGACATTTATATTTTCATGGGAGGAAATGTATTTTCCAGTCATGGTTTTCATTATAAATAGAAGTATCAGTCCATAAAAGTGAATTGTCTTGTTTGTACAGTTTGTGAATGATCCATGTGTAGTGGCTTAGTCCTGTTGTTGCACAGAAATCCCTTTTATAAAAATCCAGCATTTTCAATCTTGCATGGTTGAGGGTGCCTCTCGGTAATGCTGTGAGTCAGTCAGCTTCTCAGACACAACCCGTTGCCTACCACTTCCTACTGGCAGCTCTGGATGACTCACAGTTCAGAACACAACATACGAATTGCACTATGGAAGCTGTGGGCTCACTAAATAATCAACGTAGGAAGTGTCTTCCTCTTTTAGCATCTCTGAACCATTGTAAAAAGGCCTTCAGAGATATCTGTTGCTCTGTGTTGATATGGAAAAGAGCTTGTGTAGGCTTCAAATAATTTGAAAATAGACTCCCAGGTAGTCTGTGCATAGCTTCACTGGGATGAATAGCCTGATGGCCTGCAAGCATATAATATGTTAATCACAAATCATTGCACTCAGCTTTGATATTCTGGATAATTCAGCTGGCTGTCAAGCAGCCCTGTGAGCTGACTGTGTTACAGCCAGTGCTGCTCTAAAATGTGTGCTTAACATTTTCAATCTTATCAAACGTACATAAGAGAAATTAAATATTGTCACTATGTAAGCAGAAAAAACAGTCTAAAGCATATGGAATTCTCCTCATAGAGCTAGACATTCCTGTTGTTTCTCCCATCTGCTCATAGCATGAGACATCCTGAAACATGTAGGCAAGGGTAGGAGGTCAAAGATTTCATTATGAAATCAACTAACTGTATTATCTTAATATAAGCACTGCACTACAGAAACATGCCAGATTAAATGGTAGTTACACTTCATTCTGTAGGTAATATTACTATTTCTTACCTACCCTTTGATTACTTAACCATTAATGTACAAAACAGAATCCTTTGAACTAATGCCCCAAAGTACTTTTTCTAGATTTGAAACCACAAGACAAGCTTCATTCTTTATAGGCAATTTAATAGACTCTAGATGAACCATGAATTTATATGTTGGAAATGCCAAGTAAATTTGATTCTCCTTTATTTGCTCTCCTATATTATGAACCATAAGAAGCAAGACAGAATAGGACTTTGTCATCAGACAGAAAGAGACATTGATTGTTGCAACTCGTTACTCAATTAATAAATGTCCTTATTAGAGGTTATGAAGTCTGAAAGTGTTCAAAATGATGGAACAAATATTGCCAGAAAAGTCATTCCTTTTTATAGGCAGAAGCAGAAGATTCTTAACCCTCCTCACCCAGTGGGCTCTGAGAGAAATAGGGCTATAGGCAGAAAAATCTGGGAAACCTGTCTTTGCAAGGAATCACGCTTGCTTTGTTTCTGGGAAGTCTATGAAGTTGCAGGCCTTTGTGCTGATTTTAGCCTCTCCTTTGTTTCCCTTAGCAACACAGTTTCTTGTCGTCATGGTGGAAGTTAGTTTTATCAGTGATATTCTGTATTGCAGGTACTGGACCTTTTCTCCAGTATTTCAGTTGAATCATCAATGAACAATTATATAACAACAGCTGTTTCTTTTATTTCTCTCCTCTTCTGGGTTACTGTGCCCTGGTACACTAATTTTGATGGAGGGTTGTTGTGGATTTTCTAAAGGGAGGGAAACAGCACTGTTTTTCTACATAATGTCTAAAACATTCTGTTAATGGGTCACTGGAAAGATGCTGTTCTGTGTTGCATAAGTATATTTCACTGACTGCCTAAGAAGGCTATTGCTTGTAATCCAAGACATTCCACCATTGGTGATACTTTATCCCTTATTTTAAAATACTTTTCTGCTGAAACTAAAAGGTGTTACCAAAGAAGGGAGAGGGGGAAGGGATGGTGTTTTATTTTGATGCAAGAAACCACAAGAGGAAGAGCTGTCAGTTCACAAATGCGCATTTGAATGTTCAGTATTTCCAGTCCATTTTTTCAGGACATTCTCTTAAACGTTGCTAATACTTTTGCAGACAGAGCATATTAATGAATCTAGTAGTGAGCCATCATCTGTGTGTACAGCTCAAGTGCATATGTTTACATTAGTGTGACAAACATGCTAGATGTTGATTTCAAAAAAGTCTGCATAAAATTGAATGAGGGAATAGGAAAGGAAAGTCAGAGGTCTCCTCTGTGCTTTGAAGCAATAGGAAAAACCTGTAGGTTCTGCATTTACATACTCTGTAGGGAGTAAAAATCATGTTCTTCATGTGCCATTTTTGGATGTTATCTGCATATTGAAGTGGTTTATCAGTCTTAGCAGACCCAGGAACAATCTAATTTTATTGATGTAGCTACTTTATGTACTAATGTTTGTATCTGTGCCAAAAGGAAAACTGTCCCTAGAAAACAGTCAGTCAAAGATATTCAAGGAACCACACTGACTAACTGCAGTCATTCAACCATTTGCAGAATGACTTTAAAAGCCTTCAGATAATTAACTTCTTTTTAACTGTGGGAAAACAGACCCTTGTGCAACCCACTTTTTCTACAGAAGAAAAGCTGATTTTTGTGATTTAAGATACAACACTGAGTGGCCTCACCACATAAGCAAGGCTGGGGTTTAGCATGGAGGATCTTCCCTGCATATGATTTCTCCCTCTCAGCACCCAACCCAGTGAAGGTGCTAATGTCTATACTGACACGGTTTGCAGAGAGATCTCTAGGCAGTGTGCTGGGGCATGGGTGGCACTGGTTCTTCACCAGGGAAAAGAGGAAATAGTCTTGACCCACTTCTAGGATAGAGGATTGTATAGCTCAGAAGCTGCTTCTGGGAGTTAGTCAAGAGCTCTTGTTAATGCTGTTTAAATGAAGCCATGGAGCTAAGGACCAGTGTTAAACTATGAACTGAGATAGGCTTTTCTAGAGCCAAGTTTAGTAGCTCCTGCTGTGAAGAGCAACTTCTCCATTGAAAGGTGCAGGGTGTTTGGGAAGCAGCTCCTCGCAGTGCTTCCTTTCATTGAAAGCCATTCTGTTGGGTTTTGTTGATTGGGGATTTCCTCTGCACAAGAGAATGATCTTGCCATGACATTCAGTGCTTTGTTATTTTTTTTTTCCAGAAGAGACTACCTACTCTCCCAGCTGAATCACTTGCTGTGATTCTGAATGGTTGTTACAAAAAGCGTGTTGACAGGTGAACATGTTTCCTTTTCAAAAGAGCCAACAGAAGGCGGTTTGCTGTTTAGGCTGGTATTTAGCATATTTATATATAAAATCCAAGTGAGTATATAAATTATTATGTGTTGTGCCCATACATGGCCTGGCATTTCAAAAAGAGCTAGATAAGGTATTTCTAACCTATTTCTCACCACATTCACTTGAACATCCACTTCCAAGTACAGAAGTAGAAGTATCTGTTTCATGGGTGAAGTATTGTCAGGAAACAGTCCTTTACCCTCAGGTGGCAGTCGTTGGTGTGTCCTATTTAAAGTTTGCTGAGGCAATTTAGTTTCATTATGGGTAATTAAAAGGTTTATTTGCACTTGTTAAGTTGGCTATTTTAATAAGAACTGACCTCTTTATGGTTTGAGCAGCATCTTTTTTCTAGGTTTCCATAATCATCCCCCTTCCAAATATAGTAAATTGAAATGTGATTTTGTAAACTTCTCATAACAATATTAAAGTAAGCTTTTTCTTGCCATGGGATGAATGCAGAACAGTTCTCTCAAGACTTATTTTTAAAAAGTAGAACTATGCCACATTTTAGCTTCTATATTAGCAAGTATTTCTAGATACACTATAGCATCCTGATCCCAATGAGCTGAAGCAAGTGCTTTTGGTGGGAACTTTCTGGGCTTTATACTCTACTAAAATATCAAGCAAAAGTATTAGAAATTCTGAAATAATTCACTATGAAAACTATGGAAAGAATAAATCATTTCATAAATAAGCCCATGTTGTTCCTTGAATGAAAAATGTGCTTTGGAAAATTTTATCAGTGATCTCTTTAATGAAGCTTTTTAAAAAAGTAACACCAATAGTCAAAATATTGACAAATGTGGATGACAGCTGTGAGGTCAGTGTTATGAGTAATTCCCCTGGAATTTAAAAATATGTTACAAAGAGGAAACTAAGTTGCAAAGTGACTAATAACAATGTTTCAAAGTAATCTTAAAAAGTGAAACTAATTATTAAACTAATATTTATTAAAGTTAGTCACTTGTTTAAAAATCCAAAAAGGTCATTCAATATTTAAAAACCTCTTCTGAAGAAGTGAAGAAGCAAAAGCAGCCTCCAGATGATGACAAGATGTTAAAATTCAGTTCTCACACTCTGCAGTCGGCTACTTTTTGAGAGGTCCTGACACTCTGAGCTCCTCTTTTTGCCTGTGTCCTCTCCAGAAAGTTGGAGCTCGCAACTCCTGTTGGGGTGCCACAGTCACTGTGTGAATCCTCAGGCAGAATGTGGTCCTGCTTGGCTTGGTTGACTTTGCTGGTACAGTCATCTTACACAGTCAGGTTACATCAGTGAAGGACACACTGTACTAAACAGGCATTTCAGAGCCTGTCCTGAAGACAGATACAAGCTCCTTCTGTCCAAGCTGTGAGTGGCTCCACTGAAGGCATTCCACACACAAACTGTGTAACTTAAATAGCTGATACTGCACTTGAGCTGATAAGCCTTGCTGCGTAGTCATGTGTAGCACCTCTCACTATCACACCACTGTATGTAGCTTGGGAAATTAGTGTGGCTGTGCCTCTCAGGCTCTGAGCACAGAGTGGCTCATTTGTCCGTCCATTCTGGTAATTGTTTGAAACATCAACATGCAACAAACTGTGAGGGCATTGGAGAATTTTTGATGAATTGTGGTATTATACCTCTCAGAAAAGCATGAGAGTTTGTGCATGCATTCTCCAGATCTTCTCATACTCTCTCTGTCTTAATTAGCTTACTAAGGTACTTGATATACTTATTCTATCTTCATGTACTACTATTTGCATACACTTTCAGTTAAAATTGCTCTCTCTACTTTTCACTTTCCTGCTCCTTCATACCGTGCTTGTTAGCCTGAACAGAAAGAATGACTTTCAATGCCTTTTGAAATGCTGATTTTCTCACTTTACTCTATTTCCTGTGGCTGAAGGGCTTTGATTTAATAGAGCTGGATTTTTCGAGGATTAATGCGTAGCATAAGATGGACGATATAGGAAAACAAATGCTTTTTGAGGAGGAAATCTGATTTGGTGAGGAGTACTATTGCCAATGAAATCAAGAAAAGTTTCCTAACTGTTCCGTGGATGTTAAATTATTGTATTCTGATAATGACTATCAGTAGACTCATAATTAGAAAAAACTTGATTTGCATGCCAAATGTCCAGACCTTTCTTCTCAAACAAACATTACTTAAGTCCATCTTAAGTTAATTGGAGTGCCTGAAATAGTAAAGCAAAAAAATGTATCTATACTGTTAGAATTTAGGGCACTCTAATAGTCTAAGACAGCTTCAAGCTAGTGTTGCTATTTATCCCCTATGGTTGTGGTTGGAGTGTAGTTCGCTGTGTTAGCATAATTATTCTGTATATTTGAGTATAATTAGTTTTAGTTATATAGAAAAGTTTGGTGTTTGAATGTATCTTTTTTCTTGTAAAGGCAAATATAAGTTTATTTTCAGAAAACAAAGATTCACTTGTCAGGACTGCATTTTTTGTAGGTGCTGTACAAGGTCTTAGGGTGCCTTTTCAAAGCCATCATATCAATCTAGGGCAGTACTCCCTCAGAAAGGGATAAGTGTGTCTCTTCTGCTGGCTTCATGGTTCTGCCTCCTCCTTTGCATTTCAGTTTTGTGTAGGAAATAGTTAATTGTAAAAGTCTTTTTAATTTTAATTTGGATCAGCTACAACTTGCCTTGAAGTCACTAGAGCCAACAAAATGAGAGTACAAAGAAGTATGGTGAGGGCGAGGTGAGCCCCTTGGCAGTGTCATGCCCTTCAGCTGGCTGAAGGTGACTATGAGCCTGTGCCATGAGGAACATTATGCACAGAGGCCTTCCAGGGTGCTGGCAGACATGCCTGTGGTGGTGTTTTCAGTAAAGCTTAACTTTCTGCATTTTAATCATTCATTATTGTGCCAATGTGTCCATGTATTAAGGATAGTATTTTGAAGTGCATTCGTAAGACAGCCACGGTTCATTTTGGAATTTTTTCTTAAGTTACACTGCTGCTTGTAATAGAGAATGTCTTTTATTTGACACTTCTGTAAAAATGATACAAATTCATCTTTGTATTTCTTCTTTATTTACAGTGTCTGGTTTTAAAGTGTTCCTGAAGCTAAATTTAAAAAAGTCTGTTTCCTCTGTAATTTGCAGCCATTCTTCTGGTAAGCTCTTGCACTATGTCTTATCTTATGCTCTGTGCAAAGCTTCTTCATTCTTTCCAGACTCTGAGACAATTTTGAGGAAGTGTGAGTTTCTGGTATTAACAGATGTCTCCTCTTTTAAATACCTGTTATTACACTTTTAAAAATTATTACTATTAATGCTTCTTTAGGTTAAAAATTCACTGAATCACCTTATGTTTGTAATTTTGATATTATTAAGGGAAACCAAGTTGAGAAATCTTCACAAGTAAAGGGTTCCATGATGTCTCCCTGTGCCGTATTAAAAGAGATCTTGACTGGGGAATACCACAGACTTCTTTAACAAATTCCTCTTTGTGAATATTGGCCCCCCAAACCCAAACTGCTAATTGGTGGCTCTTGTGTTTGCCAGTTGCTGCACTAACTTTTTTTGCTTGCTTATCAGCTAGGCTGAAAGGTCTTCAGTGAGTGCTAATAATTGAATAAAGCATTAGATCAATATCCCATATGTCCTTAGTAGGGAAGCATCTCAAGAATATTCTTTTAAATGTCCATTTCCTCACTAGACTTTGGAGACACATTGAGTGACTAGACTATTTTGCAGTTTGTTATGCTTGGATGCATACTTTAGACCAAATGCAGTCTTCCATTCGCCTGTTGTAGATGTCCCAGTTACTTCTAGGGGAAATAAAAATTCCACAAGCGATGAATGGATAAATAATTTTAAAAGATATGCTCTTTATTTCTTTTTTTTTTTTTTTTTTTTTTTTTGCTTGTTTGTTTCTTTGGTTTTTGTTTCTGAGTCCCACAGAGTATATGGATGCAGTCTTTCACGGAAGATTTCATTTCTGCTTAGAATGTGAGCTGTATGGGCAGAAGACTAACATGAGCTCTGCATTGGCAAGCTTTTAGCCCTCTCCTTTCACATCTACAATGCTTACAGATCTGTAGAGGGGGTTGCAGAATGTTTCTGGGAGTAGGCTAAAGCAAAAATATTTCATTTTTGTTGTCCCATGGGGCCTTTCTACAGATTGTGAATAGGTAATGAATAGGCTCTCCTGCCAAGCTGTTCATTTACACCAGAGCTCCATGTATATAAAATTATATATTAAATTGTTTAGAGAACTGTTTCCTTTAGTAATGCAACCGCAACTGAAGTTGCTTTCTTGGGTGTATAAGCCGTGCTCCATTTTTTGGTTACAAATTGTGCAAGCAGTTTGAACACCTAAATCTCCAAAAATCAGGCTTTGAAACTGAATTCACAGACCTGTGACATAGAAAATAAAAATCTTGAAAATGGAAGACATTGGTATAAAGTCAAGCAAGGATATATTCATTGAGGTCAGGAGGTCCTACGGAAAAGCAGAGAAAGACTGATTCAATAAGGTGGAATGAATATGCCAGTAAGAGCTTTTACAAGTAAAAAGGGATGATTCTGACTATTTTAAAGAAAGTGTGTTACTTAATTTAATGTCTTCTGTAATACTTGCACTAAAGATTAAAATTAAGGACTGATGTAATAGGTACTGTTAATTTTGAAAAAGAATGAGAATGACACAGATATAGAATTCAATACTTGAGAAATACAGCCAGCTAAAAACATATTAGGGTTGTTTTTCGCTAACCCAGAGTCCTTTGGCCTCTAGAGAGAGGTATGCTGAGAAAATTCCTTTGTTGAACCCACTCTATGCTTTTACAAAAGCAGAAGCATATTTATAGCAACATATAAAGTGCCTTCAACATACAGGATCAAATCTGTTTAGATTGAGTGCACAGAAGGGAAAAAATACTTTAGAAACTTTATTTTCACATTTCCTGTGTAACTTAAATAATTAATTCCTCTTTCAGTGTTGGGTTTTTTGGTTTTGATTTTTTTTTTCTGATGACCACATCTAAATACTTGTCTTAACTTGTTCAAAGCTGTGCAAGGAGAAGTTATTATCAGTTGACTCATCAGAGTTTGATGTATTTTGAGTGTCGTTGAAATCAGTGAACTGTGCAGGTGGAACACATGGTGCTTGAAGTATTTTCTGTGCTTTATATTACTGACACAAGTTTGTGTGTAAAATTTTATTTTTAATTACAGGTTTAGCAGTAAGTAAAGATGCCAGATTCATGCTGTTTATAAATATGTTTGTCAAAGCATATGCTCAAGGAAGCACAGATTCTGTGATTAGTCCTCAAATTTCTGAGTTTTTCACTTAATGCTCAAAAGTTGGGGGTTTTCAGTTGCTGTAAAAATTGTAAAAATAATTTGTTGTATAATGTTTGAATCCACTGTAATAGCATTAGTACAGGTCAGCTAGTCCACAAGTGCACTAAAAGCTCACACACATTCCCAAATTAAATTCTAGATGCCTGATAAATTTTTAATTATTATTAAATATGGAAGTACTGTGTCACCAAAAGTAATGAGTGAGTTCTGGCATGCCAACTTATGTGACATTTGAATGTATTTCTAATCTGAATGACCTGTCTTATTTTTTTTCCAGCACACAACTACAATCAACGTATCTATATTCCAGTTTCCCTTGGGCTATTAAACCCCAAGACATCTGCTTGCAAATACTGAGCACTAGATTGATACTGCCCTTTTCAGTCAGATGGAGACTTTGGAGGAAAAGAGCAATCTCCTTGGTTTACAGGCAGACAACAACATGGAACAACCATTCACTGTCAGCTCGTTGGTACGTGTTACAAAGAAATGCTTCAGCGGCTGAGCAGCTTCTCTTTCGATTAGGAATCAGTTCAAGAGAGCTGATTAGCAGTGTTGGCTGTCAGCTCCGTGGGTCTCTTCCTGTGTGCTGCCAGTTCCTCCCACATTCTTCCTGATGGTTTTGTTGGGACTTATTTAATTTCTGGTTGTATGGTTTATGGGATTTCAGTAATCAGGTTTTAAAGAAGTTGAAATGAACATTTTAAGTAAAAAGAGTAAAAAACCTCACCAAAGTAAGAGGAAACAACTTGCGGTAGCCAATTATTTAGCTGCTTAACAGGAAGGTAATGACTGTAATAAGCAGCTATGCTTCTTCTTCAGTAATTAGTTCTAACTTATTTAACTGCCTCATTTAAAACTGGAAATGAAGATTTGAAGTGAACCGTGGACTGACCAGGGGAGCTTACTGCTGTTACCTGGACTATTCCAAGCGGACTAACCCTACCCTCATGTAATAGGAGTCTGAGTATTCAGCACCTCCGTCAAACTATTTCAGTAACTTAGGACTGACCCTGATGGAATTCATATGTGGGGGATTCTAAAGAGGACACATTTTTTATTGTCTTCTGTAATTTCTACAGGGGTTTTCCTAAATTTATTTCGATTTTTTGCGGGGGAGGGGAGAGAGTGGAATAAGATCACTAGTTATTTTTAATTGCAATCACAATTTATTTGCAATTGAGAATTAGAATGTTTCAACTGCAGCTAGCAGTGGGGAAACCAATGCCTATTATGAGAAAAAATTAGCTGAAAATTTCCCTTGAGCTTCTTGACTGAGACCACTTACTGAAAGTGAAATGGGATATTCTCTTTGCTAATCAGTGTGTTCCTTTCCAGAAAAAGCTAGTAGCTATTCCTGACCATACAGACATCTCTGTGACTCCAGAAGAGAGAGTACGTGCCTTAAGCAAACTTGGCAGCAATATCACAATCAATGAAGACATCACTCCGCGCCGTTATTTTAGATCTGGAGTGGAGATGGAGCGAATGGCGTCAGTATATATGGAGGAGGGAAACCTGGAGAATGCTTTTGTTTTTTATAATAAGTTCATAACGTAAGAAACCCATTGTAATCATTACAGTTTGTCATTCTGAGTAAACTACAATGGAGAGCACAGTGAAACCCCTTTAGATAATGAGAAAATTGTCCAGTGTGTTCTTGCAGAACAGCATTGTTCTCTGGAGGTCTTTCTGTTAAACATAGGCTTTGTTAAAAATGCATCTCACCTATTTGTATGGTATCCTATCCAACTCTTAGCTGCTAGGCATGAATTAACCTAATATACAGAGGCTGGAGTTTACTGTGCTGGGCCATACTGTGAGCACTGTTGCTCAGAGACTGTTCCATATATTGTCAGCATGTTGGTTAAATACAGTATCTGACTTAAAAAGTGATGTTTAGATAAGATTTCTGAGTCTTTAGTAGTTATGCCCTGTGAGTGTCTACTGATCTTAAAGATGGTAGTATTGCACAGCACTTAAAAACATGAAAAAAAAAAAGGCTCTTTGCTTCTCTTTCACTTTTATCCCCAGAAGAATTAAGTATAATTTGTAGTTTCTACAGAAATAAATGCAAAATCTACAATATGTGTTCATTGTAGGATTATTCTTCCCACCCCAAAAGAACAAATCTGGCCAGCTTTTTTTACAACTGTCAAAATAGACAACCAAAACCTACATCAGTGGCAGATTTAAATGTTTAACCTAGCTAGTTTTGCTGTAGTGTTTCTTGCTTCGTTTTATTACTTCTGAAGGTTTTTTTTAATATGCATTTTAAAAAATCTTTATTATAGGAGATATCCTTCCTCCCTTCTCATTTTCTTCATGCTCTGAAAACTAAACCAAATCTTTCTTATTCCACTTGATTTTAAATGTATCTCTCTCTCTGTAAAAAGAGGGCCTGGAGATGAACACTGTGCAGCTTGCTGAAAGAATGATAGTAGCTATGTATTCCAAACTCTTTGCATTTCTGAGTTTCAGAGATAATTTATGTCTTGGGTAGGTTAATAATCCTGCAGTTAGATGTGCAGCTTGATCTGGTAAAAATAACTGCTTAAATGGTAGTCAGTGCCACATTCTTGACTTCCATGTAAGATTCAGCATTTTGGCTAAGGACAGATAAAGAGAGTAGAAATAGTATTTATTAATGCTGACTAGGTGGAGGGTGCTTTAGATGGGTATTTTTAGGTGCTGCCTGCTAGTTAGTCCTTTTTCTTAACCCAACCCACTACTAATGAAAACCAAAATATATGTCAGATGTGGAAAATAATGCCCGGTCCTTATTCTGTGTATCCCACACAGGTCCATACAATAATGTGTTATTTTAAATGTATGTAGAAACCTGCTCCAAGTTATCTGGAATTCAGTGCCTAGCAGTTATGTGAAATGAATTTTTCTGCCAGCATAAAAGCTATTATGAATATTTCTCTGACTTCTGAGGCAAGCACATGTGTGTTTAATTTTCTAGGTTATTTGTAGAAAAGCTGCCCAGTCACCGAGACTATCACCAATGTGCAGTACCAGAAAAGCAAGATATTATTAAGGTAGGGTTATGGTTTCCTGGCATTTAAGAAATGTTTTACACAGAATCTCTGTTTTTTCCTGGCACTCCTTTTCTCCTGGTGCACACATAGTCCATGGCAGCCACTGCAACTTGAATTTCTGATACTTTTTTCCACTAGTCATTCATGTTTTATTTTGATTTAATTGCTTGATCATTACTGGAAATTAAATCATCGATCTAAAAGGTAAACAAGAATGGTCTCTGAATAAGTTGGTAGGCTGTTGGAAACTCGGGTACATCTATTTCTGAAAGTTTACATGATATTAAAAATACACTATTTTTTTTAACAGTACTTAGTTTGATTCTGGTCCAAAATTATGTGAGTGGATAATGGTCCAAACTGACAATTGCAAACAGGGGGAGAGATGTGTGGCATTACTGGTGTCTGTGCAGTATTTGCTTACTCTGCTAAATAAGCAAAGTATATTTTTCCTTTCTTTATTACCAAATATGTATTTACTTAGTTTTTACCAGATTTTTCCCTCTCCATTTCTATACAAAATAGTTTTACTTTGTTTTTTTTCTCCCTCTAGAAAATAAATTTCAAAAATAGCCTTCTGCTGAGCTTAAAATACCTGGAATTTCACAGTGAGAATTGTTAGAAGGAGCTCAAGTGTCTCTTGCTTCATGCTCCCTTAGTTGCATACCTTCTCTACTGTTAAATCTGAATGTTATATTCAAAAGAAAAACACTTCATGCCAAAGTTTTGACTGTGGCCCACAATCTAGGGAAAGCATCCCTATGGAGAAAGGGCATCTAGCATGCCTCCTCCTATGGCACTCAATAGGATTAAGCACATGGTCTCTTTCCCTCCCTTGCCTGCAGCCTCTGAATTACTTTGTAGTAGCCTTTACATCAGTAAAAAAACAGTGGGCATTGGTTTTGTTTTTACAAACAGTATTGTTTTGCCTGCCAGGGCTATCACACAAAGCTACAGGTAAGCTGTCTCTTCAAAGAAATGTTGTTTAATTTTTTTTTTCCCCCACCTGGAAACAGGCATATTCAGACAAATTTCTTACAGGGAAGTCAATGCAATGATCCTACCTGAAATTTTGAAAGTTGGCCTTTACTTGTTTTTATAAACTATACCTACGACAAAAATGTTAGTCATCACACACCTGTTAAACAAAACAGAGAAAACAGATTGCTAGTAAAGGGACTAGTTTGCCTTCAGATAAGAAGTATCTGTGTCACAGTTTCCACTAATAGAAATTAATATGACTTTATTGAAATCACTGTACTGTAGAAGTTTCGTAAGCTGTTAATTTAGTATGTATTTATTCTTCTTTTCTTTTTTTTTCTTGGAGAAGAACGGGGTTTTTTTCTATTTTGTGAGGTTTTTAATCTGTATTACAGGTGACTTTATTTTCCAGATGGCTCTTTTAAAAAGTGAAAAGTAAACTTACCTATCTTTTTCCCCCATCCTACCCCAAAGAAATTGAAGGAGGTTGCATTTCCACGAACAGATGAATTAAAAAGAGACCTTTTAAAAAAATACAACTTAGAATATCAAGAATACATGCAAAAAAAGGTAAGTTTTATATTGTTATTAAATAATTGTTGACATGAATATTTTTTTGTTAGATAAAACTTAAAAATTAAGTAGCAGAATGCCAGGTCTACAAGAACTTAATCATTTTCTGGGCTGATTAATAATGACTTTCATTTTTTCCTTAGAATCGACTTGTCATTTGAAAATAAGCAATGCAAGTGTGTGCTAAGAAATACATGTGCTGTGATATTTAGTTAGTAACTGTCTACAAATATCTGAATAATTCTTTGGTACACTCTCTGTTTTATAAAGAGGCTTCAGTTCATATTTATATCAGGATATGGAAAATGTCTGTTGGCTCAAAATGGGCTAATATAACTCTATAACTGTATATACCTGCATCCTTGTGTATTGAAGTCACTGAAAACAGGATTTGTAGTTTCAAAACTTGTCTTGGAAAGAACATCTGAGAAAACATGCATTTTAATTTCCCTCCCTTAAATACTTGTTATCTTTTCCATACTACCTTTAGGCCTATAGTTGTATTTTCCAGTTCAGCAAATAGGTTCCAAGAGACTTCCTTTTTAATGACAGGATTCGATGGCTTTATTAAACTGTTAGATTGCTGCTTTGCTTTCATTTTTTGTAATTTCTTTTGTTGTCTGAGGATGCTGTTATGTCGCATATGTTTCAGAACAAGTATAACACTGAAATTCTGAAGAAATTAGAGCATCAAAAGCTGATAGAGGCAGAGAAGAAACGAATTGCACATATGCGGCAACAGCAGCTTGAATCAGAACAGTTTCAATTCTTTGAGGATCAGCTTAAGAAGCAAGAACTAGCTCGAGATCAGAAAAACAAGGAGAGCATGGCTATGTCTGAACAGATAGATGGAAGTACACTATCCTGTATTTCTGTACAAGAGAACAGTTCCTTATCTACTGCACTGCTTGAGAAAAAAGAAAGGAGTGGTACATCTGGCTGCACTGGACATTCACCTCCAGTAAACCAGGTCTTAAAGCCAGTGGCTACTCTGAGTGCTGTTCCAAGTAAGTGCAGATTTCTTTTTTGCCCCTACTTTATTTTACCTACCTGTATATGTATTTATTCATTGTGATGGTTTCCATAGTGTTAAAAAAAACCAAAAACAAAACAAAACAAAAATTTAAAAAAAAAAAACACAAAAAACAAACAAAATCCAAAACAAAACAAACCGAAACAAAAGCCAAAACAAAAACAGAAAACCAACCAACAAAAAAAAAAAACAAAAAAAAAAAAAAAAAAAAAAAAAAAAAACAAACAAAAAAAAAAAAAAAAAAAAAAAAAAAACAAAAAACAAACAAACACAAAACAAACATGAATATGTTAGTGTACACAGTAGTTTCCTATAGTTTCATCATTTTAAGAGAGGAGATTAGTTGCAGTTTCACATTTTCCAGATGAGTACCAATAGATGGATCTGGAGACTTAGTGTTCCATTGGAATGAAGTCTGAATCTTGCCATGGGACTTCAAGGTCGCAGAAGCAGAACCTGCAATGGTTCACTCTGGAAAGCCCTGGCATGGGAGATGGTATCAGCTCACTGTCACCTCGGAGACAGGCTAGCAAGCATACCTTAAGGACCAGTCACTTCAAATTAGATGAAGTACATCTAATGTACTTAGATGACGTACATCTAAGTACATCTCTGTAGATTTATTCTTATTAGAAATCTATGGTGTGGGAGGTATAATTCTTTCACTTTTAATAGTATATAATATAACATATTTCAGGGATCTTCACTGTGTAAGCTGTAAATGCCTTTTTATCTCTCTTTCTTTTGTTTTTATTCTTGGTTAGCTCAATTGGCCGAAGCACTCAGAGGTGTCGTTTTGCCCAGGGATCTCTGTCCCAAATTTCTGCTGTTAGCAGAGGCAAATACAGTAAGAGGAATAGAGACATGTGGAATTCTCTGTGGAAAACTGGTACAGTTTAACTTTCACATTTTTATGGAGAAAATTTATTTGATGGTACTGTATTATCCTGTGATGTATTGATTTCAGAGTAGATCTAAATGGTTAGTCTGTAATGTAAGTAACTTCATATTGCAACCTGAGTGATCACTTCAGGATTGTGGGCTTGCTTTATTGGGGAAGCATCTGATCAAAGTACACTGCTGCTGTTATAAAATGTAGCAAGTTTTTCAGCATGCTGTACAACGGAAGCTTTTTCGAGTCCTTTCTCTGGCATTCATCTAAGGTAAGTGAGCTTTAGTTACAGGACAATGAAATATAAAGACTGCTAGAATCCACTGGAGTCATCAAATTCATAATGCCACAACAAAAAAAAGAAGAAAATCCCCCTATCAAGCTGTAGAACATCTGATTTTCAGTTTGTTTTCTTTTCCCTTTGACCTAGAAAACACTTAAAGTCCTTTCAGAGCAGGGAAAGATGTCATACCTGATACTGGCATATAAAGAATTTTAAAGATGACCCCAAGTGTATTTGTATTGTATGAAGAGAAAGCATAGCAATAGTAAAGTTCCAAGTGTCACAGAAAATAATTATACTTTTCTCAAACCTCTATGTTTTTAATTATTTTAAAGGACAATCTTTTCACACTTGTCTCTGAGAACATTTCAATACAAGAATCTTGTTTTATGACTAATATCACTCTGTATGCTTTTATAATAGAATGCTAAGGCATATTTTCAGGTACAGTATGTCAGTAGACCCACACTGGAATCAGTGGAGCTGTGCTGATTTTTTTTTTAGCTGATAGGCTGACATCTTTCAGATTCTGATTCAACACTTACTCATTAGTTAGAGCAGAACAAACTAAGTCAATGTTTGTTTTATAGACACATAATGAATTTACTATTACGCATGTAATAGTGCCGAAGCAAACTTCAGGACCAGACTACTGTGACATGGAGAATGTGGAAGAATTATTTGGTATTCAGGATCAGTATGATCTCCTCACTTTGGGTTGGATCCATGTACGTATGATTCATAAATTCTGACTTTTCTATATTGTCTCTCCATACTATGTGAAAAAAGAAACCTGGAAATAAACTAAAGAAACAACTGGAATAATCCAAATTAATTTACTTACTTAATTCTAATTGTGGTGCTGTAAATGAACATTGATGTTCTCCTCAAAGGAGAACTTCTTAATGCGGTTGAATCATTTTGTTGATGGGCCTGCTTCTGCCAGTGCAGCTTTGGTTTATATTGATTTAGGAGTATTTTATTACTTTCTAATGCCATATTCAGAATTTGGGGAGGGAAGATACTGTGTTATTGAAACGTTATCTCAATTTTACTCTTAGGGATTCTGGACAATCAAGGAATTCCCTTTTTTCTTGTGCTTCTTTATTCCACCTTTTCCCTCCATGATCAGAAAACTCTAGTTATCTGATTGTGAATGTGCCTCCATGAATCTCATATTGAAAAGCCACCCTAACAATATCTGGGTTAATAAGAACTTAAGAAGCCAGAAACCAACCTGGGGAAGTACTGATACTTTCACTTGTTACAAATTTTTGTTCCTTCTTGAATTTATGTTGACCTTGATCTGTAAAAATTATTTCATGATGTTGAGTTTTCCCTTTGTTTTGTAGACACATCCAACACAAACTGCGTTCTTATCCAGTGTTGATCTTCATACTCATTGTTCTTATCAGCTAATGTTGCCAGAGGCTATTGCAATTGTTTGTTCACCAAAGCATAATGAGTGAGTTCTAAGTTTTTTAAGTAATATTTAGATATTTTTTCCTGCTTCTTCTCAAAAAACTTTATCAAATGCAAAGAGTACAAGTCAACTCAGATAAAGGGCATGAATATAGTGTTGTGAATTTGTCTTCTGTAAGTTGCTCATACTTGCATTTCAGTCAGTCTCTATGCACAGCATTGTATTTTGTTTCTCTCTTCTCCTCCCTTCCCAGACCCAGATTTTAAATTTTATTTTTACATTCTGATCAAAAAAGTAGTAATGACAGGAGCTATTCTTCTAGAGTCTTCATTGCCAGTGCCCTGCCACAGATCTATCTTCATTCTGTCTGATGGAGGAAGTGGAGGGAGGCATATTTCTCTAGAATGATATGAAACTTGCAGTTTGCAAAGCAGAAGGATAAAGATCAGTGTTTGGTTTTTTTATACTATTTTATAATATTCTATGTCATAAAATACAGACAATATGTATCTGGAAAAAAAAACTGGAACCATGTAAATATTAATGTGAAGGTTTGTAATGGAACAGGTTGCCCAAAGAAGTTGTGAAGTCTTCAACTCTTCATCCTTGGAGATACTCAAAACCTGACTGGACATGGTCCTCGCAACCTGCTCAAGGTGATTGTGCCAAAGCAGGGGTGTTGGACCAGGCAATCTTCAGAGGTTCCTTCTGACCTCATCAATTTTGTGATTCTCCTTCTGTGTGCTTGGCATTTCAAGGCACCAGGGCTAACTCTATTGTTTAGACTGTACATTTCTTCAAATTTCTTTCTGGCCTTCCGCCTCTGTAGATGACTTCAATGAGTCCTGTCCTGGATGCCTGACTTCATATGTGGGCCGTTCAGGTAGCAGAGCTGTGAATACAGATTGAGTGGCAAGTGCACAAGTACTAGGCTTTGTAGCCATGAGCATGTCTGTATTCCTTTTCAAATTTCTGATCCTCCAAACTTCTTTCACAGTTCATGCTGATACCCTGTAACCAGCTCTAACCTGTAAGATTTATTATCAGGTGCTGTCCTGCAGTTAACAGGTATCAATCTTCTTTACAGAAGGGTGGGTTTTCTAACATTTTGTTCAATACCAAAGCTGTTAGATCACACATGTGCAGCAGTGCATTTTCTAATGCTTTGTATTATGTGATTGCCTAAAAGCATGGTAATCACCACTAGTCATTTACATAGCTAGCTTGAAGGCTGTTCTCTTTTAAGTTGCCCTGGGTGAAATGCAATCCAGAACACCTAAGTTTCTGGTTTATATCTGGTCCTGTATGAACTAGCCTTAGCCCTCAGCAGGCTACACCAGTACTGTGATTCTTTTTCTCCCCTTCCCCTCATCATCTCTTCCTTTATAGGAATACAACTCCCTTTGATTTAAAAATCCAACTCAGCCTTGCCTCCTGTGTATCGAAGTGCCATTCTATTGTCCTTCTCTTAGGCTAAGCCATTTGTATGTGAAACCTTGAACATGTATTATGGGAGCAGTGTGTAACAGGAGTTTCTTGTTTTGCTTTCCAGCACTGGCATCTTCAGACTTACTAATGCTGGCATGCTAGAAGTTTCTGCATGTAAAAAGAAGGGATTCCATCCACATACAAAGGATCCTAGGTTATTTAATGTAAGTATACAATCTAACATGGTTTTTACTAGCAGAGTTCTTGCTTGTGGTTCTGCTACAAACAGAAAGCCCATGTGCTTGAGGTTAGATTCCTTAATTACTTTCTCCCTGTTTTAATGATTCATTACCCTTAGTTGACTAAGGTGGCCAGCAGGAGACTACTTAAGCAGTCCATAGCAGCCATGTAATGAGTGTTATATGCTGCCATTCAAATGGTGGCTAACCAGACACGGTTACCATCAGTCTACATTCTTACCTGCTTTTGGAAGGAGCAAAAGCCACATTTTCAAATGGGAGTAACTCCTGAGCTCTTTAGTTTTGAACCAAAAAAAAATCAATTAATGTCTCCAGCTGTAGAGCCCCAACAGAACGTGCCATCTGCTAAAAAGTGCAGCTCTGAATAGGTTAAGCCATATTTCTTCATTGCTCATAATTTTCTCAAGGCTACCATATTTTTTGATAACATAGTAAGCGATTTGTATGCTGAACAGTAGAGTTAGTCAGAGTTGTCTTCCAGGTAACAGTAATATTTCTAAGTCTTTGCCTTTAATAATCAAAGTTTTTAAATAGGCCTTACTTTAAATATAGAAGTATCTCATATAGCTCAAAATAGAGTGATCAAATACAGAGAACTAATGCTGAGAGACAGTGGAAATTACTTCACTGTCAGACTTTATGACTGTTAGTATTAGTCCTCAAAAGGAGAGGGCAGGGTTCTTTGTTTTGTTCTGTTCTTTTATTGTTGAGTGTAGGGGTAATGAGAAGGTAGTCTAACTCTGAAAAATGTTAAGATTTTTTGTTCCAAGTGGGCCCTTTCCTGTGGTCCTTTACTTCATGGATGAAGTTCTTGGCTATTTTACTGAAACTAATTTCTGTGAGTAATGGGTTGACTTCTTCTGCAGCCATGTACCCATGTGGTTGGGAAAGACATAAAGATAATTGTGCTGGATCTGAGGTGATATGGATGGACGATATCAATGTTATTCTACAAAAGGCCAAAACAGAAAAATGGATTCCTGTTTTTCCTACATTTTCAGAAATTGCTTTTATATTTATACATTTTAGATTGAATGGTTTGATATTTATTGCTTTAGCCTGTTCTGGAGTTATTTTGTTGCTCTGTCAAGATGGAGTTCAGTGGTATTACCCCTGAATCTGTAAACAAATCTCACCTATAAAACACAATAAAATGAACTTCAAACAGCAGTAACTGTATTGAAATAAGTAATGTTTCTTGTATCACTTGTCAGAATTAATTCCCTTCTGAGAATTAGAGATTTTTAATAGTGGTTGACTTCTTGTGTTTCAGCTCTATACATCTCTTCACCGCTTCAGTGAATTTATATGTAGTAGAGGCAAATATATCAATTTGGGTGATTTTTTTTCCCCATTCTTTTCTCCATTCCAATTTTGTATAGCTCAA
>VXAU01005056.1:1130710-1331425 GCA_013399695.1 Formicarius rufipectus | reverse complement strand
ATATATTTTTCAGACAGCATTACTGGCTTCAGCTTCTATGCATATACTTCTAGGTGACTATCAGTTTTGATGTATTTAAGATTATAAAAGGAATCAGAGACATCACAGAAAAATTGTATAAATTGTTTTAGCTACTTTGATTACATTATTCACTCCCCTCCTCCCCTCCCCCCCAAAANGACGATATCAATGTTATTCTACAAAAGGCCAAAACAGAAAAATGGATTCCTGTTTTTCCTACATTTTCAGAAATTGCTTTTATATTTATACATTTTAGATTGAATGGTTTGATATTTATTGCTTTAGCCTGTTCTGGAGTTATTTTGTTGCTCTGTCAAGATGGAGTTCAGTGGTATTACCCCTGAATCTGTAAACAAATCTCACCTATAAAACACAATAAAATGAACTTCAAACAGCAGTAACTGTATTGAAATAAGTAATGTTTCTTGTATCACTTGTCAGAATTAATTCCCTTCTGAGAATTAGAGATTTTTAATAGTGGTTGACTTCTTGTGTTTCAGCTCTATACATCTCTTCACCGCTTCAGTGAATTTATATGTAGTAGAGGCAAATATATCAATTTGGGTGATTTTTTTTCCCCATTCTTTTCTCCATTCCAATTTTGTATAGCTCAAGTTTTATCTAACAGAAAACACTTAGGAAAACACAAATCCCTTACCTGACAGCTGAGCCCCATCACATCTTGGGATAGCAGAGATGCATCAGAGGCCTTTGGAAAAATGTGTTCTCCAGAAATCCTCCAGTAGAAACTCTAAATTGAAAGACACTTCTTATCCTGAAAGGGATTCCCTGAATCTATCTAGAGTAAGATAAAAGCATCTAGAAAGAGTTAGAAGGAAGAACCATACAAAGTTATTTGCTTTTACAAGAGTTTATTTAGTAACTGCAACAAGAACTTAGATGACCTATACTTTAAATAATAAGGTTAGTACAAAGAGGTTTGCAACATGTGCTGACACTCAGAAGCTGGACAAGATCTGGAACTCCACGGTTATGCAGGTAAATAACAGGTGTTGCTGCAAAGAACTTACAGTTTGAAAGATAACAAGTAACAGGCAAGTGAGATAAACTAGTGAGTTTAGAGAGGAAAACTGGTTAACAAAAATAAATAGCATCCTTTATCCTGAACTCTAACGAATACNATGCATATACTTCTAGGTGACTATCAGTTTTGATGTATTTAAGATTATAAAAGGAATCAGAGACATCACAGAAAAATTGTATAAATTGTTTTAGCTACTTTGATTACATTATTCACTCCCCTCCTCCCCTCCCCCCCAAAAAAAACAAATAGTTCTGAAGAGAAAGTGTATTAAGCCAGCTTAATTACTATTTAGATCTTGCTAGAAATCACAACATAAAAATAACAGGCTGCACTCATCCTGACGGCATAAAAAAAGTCCTATTATGCTCCCAAAGGAACAGGCTTTGTTTCTTCAAAGAGAACACAGAAATGTGGTACACATTGTACATCTCTGGGCCATATCCTGTAAGAAATCAGATTTTCCAGCGTGCCAGCTATGAATTTATAAGTGAGGTGGAGAGATAATATTTCTGGATAGAGCAGATGCAAAACAGAGTGCCCATGCTCATCCCAACATTGAACAGATGCTTTGCTCTTCTGGTACTGCCCAGAACTTTGTAAAAATCATGACAGGTTCTGTTTGATGAAAATGTTTGCTAATGCTGAACTTTGAGAACATGCAGCCTGATAAGTGAGCATTTTCTGGCATTGGTGTCATTGAGCTAAAGGTACCACTTTTTCTATTAAGTACAGTGTAGTAACAAATTCATGTCACAAGATGGAGCTTCAAACCAGTTGTAATGGCATCTCCACATATGCACGGCTTGGCCTCTGGTTTTTGGTTTTTTAAATAGGAGCAGCAATTTCATAGTATAGTTAAAATTTATTTTTAAAAAAATACACAGTATCCAATTAATCAGATTAATTACGATGCATGACGTATGGAATGAATTTCTAAGAATGTATTTTCCTGAATACATTCACATTAAGGAGACATATAAAGATAAAGCAGTTTAAAAGCATTTGCGGTGAACAATGGATGGGCCAGCTTCATCATATTCCTGTTTGCTGATCCACATCTGCTGGAAAGTAGACAGGGAGGCCAGAATAGAACCTCCAATCCAGACAGAGTACTTGCGTTCAGGAGGAGCAATGATCTGTTTAAGAAGTAAAAACATTAATTACAACTGTCTACTGGGAATAAAATGCCTTTTTTATACAGAAATACTAAAGCTGATACATGACATTACAAAAAATGTGTTAGTGTTATCCCTGGCATTTCAGCTAGCTGTTGCTGCAAGCAGTAAAGTTAAAAAGTTGTTGTATTAGTCTATATCCTCAATTTGTCTTCCTGAGTCAGCCTTCACAGTAACCCTTATCCCTAGTGTATTCGTGTACTCATGGCCTCATATGAGAAAAGGGAGATGATTGGTCTGAAAATAAATAGTGATAATCCAGGAGGGCTTGGAAAAACAAGGAGGAAGATTGTTTTGTCAGTCTCCTTCTTTTTGGAACTTGTAGGCCAAGAACAAAACCAGCATTTCCTCTCTCCCATGTCCATCAGACAAAAAGGGCTAAAGGAACTCACATACAGCCCCAGAGGAAAATTTATTCTGTTGGGTCCATGCTAGTCTTCTTTGACCATGTTAGGGCAGTTGGTAGAATTCAGCATGAACAAAGAAATGAGAGAAGGCTTTCTTCTTCCAGCACCAAAGTTACCAGGTGGTGATTATTTGCTAGACACTCCATATGTGATTCAAAACATGTTAAAAGCATTTCCCTTTAAAGTGTTGCTGTGTTTCACTAGATCTTTGAGGACTTGGTAAATGACAGCTTATATAGTCTACAAATGATTGCACCATACATACCTTGATCTTCATAGTGCTAGGAGCCAGAGCAGTGATTTCCTTTTGCATCCGGTCTGCAATACCTGGGTACATCGTAGTCCCTCCAGACAGCACATTGTTGGCATAAAGATCCTTTCTGATATCTATGTCACATTTCATGATGCTGTTGTAAGTGGTTTCATGAATGCCAGCAGACTCCATGCCTGGGGAAGGTATAGGAGAGCACTGAGGAAGCAGCTCCATACAGAGACTTAAAATTGTTAACACAGAACCAACAGCATGAACTTTAATGTTTTTTTGGAAGACATCAGTCTTCAGAGCTTCAGAAATCTGCAAAGTCATTCGACAGTTGCCTAAATTATTTGTACAAGTATTTCTTGGTCCTCCTCTCCCCCTTACGCACACAGGTCCTCCTTAAAAAGAAAGCTGGGGATGTGGAATAGTGACGTTTCCACTAAGCTTTTGCAGGCAATCTCAATTGTCCTAAGAATTCAAGAATTCCTTATATGGTCTTGGAATAATTTGTTTTCTTTTTTTCCTTTTTTTTTTTTTTTCTTTTTAAATTAACTTAGCTTAGACACAGAACAGTCAAAAAATGTCCTAATACCTCTAGGTATGAAAGTACTTTATTTCTGAGCTGAGATTCTGCCAATTGGCAGAACCAACACTGAATTTCTGTGTGACCTATTTGCAAATCTGCCTTTATGGATGTTGATTAGCATGGCATTGTCACGGCTTTGCTCTGAAAATGTGATGAACCATGGATTCAGGATATGAAGCATATGATATTATATGAAGGATATGATTTTTATTTTTTTTTTAAAAATAAAAGTAGGTCTTCCTGCCTGCCTGCCCCTGCCACCCTCCTCGCTTCTGACAAGCGCATTCAAATATACAAAATGGCACAGGTCCAATGCCAGAAGCTAGGAATAAACTTTGTGTGTTCATTTTGGGAATGTATTTTGCCTAATTGTTTGATGTGAAGTTCTTCCCACCATATTAATAGTGTGGTTCTGAATGATTATTTTATAATGGGTGCTAGGACACACTTCTGTGTCTGAGTGAGTTAGTAATGTAGCACAATCAAAAGAAAAGAAGGACATGATATTTGTGTGATGTCTACCAAGGAGAACAGTCATTCAACCTACCAATGAAAGATGGCTGGAAGAGGGTCTCTGGGCAGCGGAAACGTTCATTTCCAATGGTGATCACCTGACCATCAGGAAGCTCATAGCTTTTTTCCAGAGAAGAGGAAGATGCAGCAGTGGCCATCTCATTTTCAAAGTCCAGGGCCACGTAACACAGCTTCTCCTTGATGTCACGGACAATTTCACGCTCCGCTGTCAAGAGGATTCAATCTTTAGAACAATATTCAGGAAGGACCCAGACATGTCAACAGGTTGTTCCCTTTCATCCTCCAACACCCTCCTTGTATTTTAAACAAATCCTTTGCTAGTCTTGCAGGGCACTTTCATTGGAATCCCACTCATGCTTATTTAACTGCAGAACCACTGCTAGTCCTTCTAAGGCCAGTAGAAACACTGCACATTAAAAACTCTCCTTCTCATTCGGCAGCATGTCCTTACCTGTGGTCACAAAGGAGTATCCACGCTCTGTCAGGATTTTCATGAGGTAGTCTGTCAGGTCACGGCCAGCCAGGTCCAAACGCATGATGGCATGTGGCAGGGCGTAGCCTTCATAAATTGGCACATTGTGGGTGACACCATCCCCAGAGTCAAGCACAATCCCTTGGAGAAGATAACACACAATTCATTCCCAGGGCACACTGACACACGTGACTATTTCCAATGTCTATGTCATGTTCCCCAGAGGCCTACCTGTGGTACGGCCAGAGGCATAGAGGGACAGAACTGCTTGAATAGCTACATACATGGCTGGCACATTGAATGTCTCGAACATGATCTGAAATGCAATTAAAATAATTGTCTTAATACTTGGGGGGGGGTTCGCTTAGTTGAAGCAATTTACGGAAAAAGAGAATAAAAGATTTTCATATTTCTCAATGATTGGTAGTAACAAGGAAGGAAAATATCTAAATCCCAAAATATTTGTCCAGTAAAGTATATCCCTGTATTTGGCCTATATTTTAAATGTATTAATATAGACACGTGTACATATTAAAGATAATTTTGTAATAGGCCTGGGCATAAAAACAAATTAAGGTGATAAAAAGCTAGTACTGAAAGTACTGAAGTACTCATATTCAAAATGGATACACTGAATTTCTAAAGGTGGTCACTATGCACTTCCATCTTCCATAACAAAGAGAACTAGGTTATTGGACAGCATGACTAACTGAAATGATGAAGTTCACATCCTGTTGAATCACGAAGTTGGATTATTCTATAACCTTAGTGTAAGTTTACCTGGGTCATTTTCTCACGGTTGGCTTTGGGATTCAGTGGTGCTTCAGTCAGCAGAGTCGGGTGTTCTTCAGGTGCAACTCGGAGCTCATTATAGAAAGAATGATGCCAGATCTGAGGATAATGGGAGAAGACAAAGGCAAGAAACACCATCAGAATTGGCTCAAACAGCAGCTCAGAATCACTTCCAGATGGGTGTTGTGCTCCAGTAAGCTGGTTACAACCCTAGATATAGACTAGTGATGTTGGTCTTACTGCCTTCATAGAGATTACCAGAATAAGAAAGAAAAACACTACCCTTAAGTTTTACTGCCAGTAATATATGATTTATTTTAAGGACACAGAAGTTAATAAAAATTAGTATGTTATCAGTATGTATTCCTACAGTAGAAGAGACTTGGTTCCAGCAATGCTATTTCAACTGTTGAAAGTAAAACAGTTCCAGAACAACTCTAGAACATACACAGAGTTAAATAAATAATAGATCTCTTAACAGTTTCATCTTTCCATTTGTAGAGGCCAGCCCAAGAATTCATGAGAAGAAATGAAGGTAAATGGTTTGTGAGGTTGAAAGTCAACTTGTGCTTGTTACCTTCACAAAACTCATTTCTACAAGATGTAAAGATCTGAGACCAAGTGGGTTGCAATGAGGAGGTTAAGACAGCAGTAAGAAGTAAACTGACCAGAAACTTTAGACTGAAGGCCAAGAAGTTTTTGCTAACCTAGTTTTCAAGCTGACAGTAATTAGGAGTCAATTAATAGGTTTGAATCTAAGAGATTTTTTTTTTCAAGTGCAATCTACAATACTGTGACTCCATGCACACAGTGCTATGATGTTCTGATTGTTCCAAATAGCCCTGTTTTCACAGAAAAACATTAAATGGAGGTACCACTTTAGAATCTTAGAAATTATATCATTTGTACAAACTATGATGATAAACATGGTTCTGGAAGCCTTTCATCCAAATACTGACTCCAAAATGGATGGATTTCACAGCAATATTGCTAATCTTTCAAACATTAAAAATTATGTCTACAAACAGCATCCTTCACATAAAAATCGCATACCTACTTTGCATTTTTGCAGAAACAGACACCTTCCTAAATTCCAGTTTCTTACTGGCAAGTGTTATATTCCTTTTCATTCTTTCCTCCCCTCTCTCCCCTCTCCCTAACCATCCCACACCCCCTGCAATTAGCAAAGATCAGAGGGGAGTAAAAGAAGTCTCAATGACTATTTTGATGTACTTCTCATGATACTCAAGCTTTAGATGCAAGTTACCCTTGGCTGCTAACAAGCTTCTCAATAAACCACACTGGAGAGCACGACACTTTCATCTAAAACTCAGTGGGGAAACATTTGGTCCAAGTAGTTCTTTTTACCAGTGATACACATCAACTTTTCAAAGCTGAAATACCTTCTCCATGTCATCCCAGTTTGTAATGATGCCGTGTTCTATGGGGTATTTCAAGGTCAGGATTCCTCTTTTGCTTTGAGCCTCATCACCTACGTAGCTGTCTTTTTGACCCATACCAACCATCACACCCTATAAAATAATACAAATTGAATTAGTCTTTCAGAGAGGTGTCACAAAGTAGACAGAATATTAGCTGTGAAATAAATCCAGCTGCCAGTTATGCTACTTACAACATACTTTAAGAATGCTAACAAATGAAGAATTATTTGCTGCTCTTAAATTGCCAATATTAAATATTTAGTTCACTTAAATGCCTGAAGTTCAATTTTGCACTAGAGTTTAAGTAAACAGAACAAGTACAATATTAAATGCATCAAGAGAAAGTGGATTAATCAAGTTGTTTCAGTGCTAGTTATTATTTAGGGATGAACTGCCTACTAAATTATAATAAAGTAGAGTAAAAGCAGAAAGTGGTATTGTGCCATCTAAGGGTCAAGATGGAGCAATACACACTTTGTATTTCCCGAAGTTTAATTATCAACATTTTTTGATCCTCCTTTTGAAAACTATAATATTGTATTAGAGACAGGCAATTTAAATCTACTGGTACAGGCTTCTTTATAGGTATTTTCATAGATCCTGTAGAAATGGTCAAAGGACCAGAAGCTGGAAACTACTCTGGATAAACCCTAATATCTATGTTAAAGCAAGAAATAATGAAAAAAAAATTAATATATAATAGGATGCTTTGAGTGTAAAATACTCTATCAGAACTCAGTCATTACAGACTCCAGACCTCGGTTGGCATCTCTTTATCTTAAAAATAGACATCTTGGATTTGCAATTTTTGATGAGACAATCCTTCCTTCAGGACACTATCTGTGATACATGCTCAGGAAAGAAATGTTCTAGAAACTGTATTAGTTTCCATTGTGACTGTATGGCTTGGTTTTGAGCAATTAGTATCATTCACACTAGCTGCAAAGGATGACATTTGAATACACTTTTTAAATTATGGTAATGCCCAGAGGTCTCAATTAGCCCTCCAGTCCTAGCTTCTATACCGAAGAGCAAATATTTCTCCAGTCCTGAAGAACTTAAAAGGCATTTACTGGGTCTATAAAGTGCCACATCTTACAACCAGCTTGTTTCTTTCCCCCAGGGCCTTGGGTGACACAGGAGCAATTATGTGGCTCTGCTAATTAAGTAAATTAGTTTGTTGTGGCCTAGACAAACTGCTCTAGTTCGTGCTAATGATGATCT
Source organism: Formicarius rufipectus (assembly GCA_013399695.1). Taxonomy (NCBI): domain Eukaryota; kingdom Metazoa; phylum Chordata; class Aves; order Passeriformes; family Formicariidae; genus Formicarius; species Formicarius rufipectus. The sequence continues at coordinate 1,323,468 of VXAU01005056.1, read as the reverse complement.
GTATCATAAACCCTCTTTATTTAAACAACTCAGGTAATAAATGTATTATGCAAGCCCTTGAAGTATAGTGGAATGTATCATACACTCAAATGTGAACCTTGAAGCTAAAGAAACACAACCCTAGACAGGTGCTCATTTATGATACAGCTAAATGAATAAAGTCAGGAGGGTTAATAGGAAGCTGACTGAAAACTTCCTCCTTTAGTTTTCCACACATTAGCTATCATTAGCTTTAAGGGCAGTCAAAATTTCTAGATGTTTCTGTGTTCAACTTACTTGGGGTTTGGGTTGGCCTTTTTGGGTTTTGTTTGTTTGTTTTGGGGGGTATTTTGGGGGGTTTTGTTTGTTTTTTAAAACTAGTTTTACTCATCAAGTTCTCTGGTTGATTCAAAATTAAGGGGCAGGGAAAAGATGGTATAGAAGGGAGTGAAAAGTTTAGAAGGATTCCTCTAACAGGGCAAGAGACCTGCTTTGACTCAGGTGAGGCCACTTCTGAAGTCATTTTGGCTGGAAATACTGCGTTACACAGGTCACCCCAGGCTGGACTAGCCCCAGGCACAGGAAGAGGTGTCCCTGAGGTGAATAGCTGGGGGTGGGACAGCAAAGCCTTCTACAATCCCAGTAAGGATTAACCAAAGTAGTTCATCACCTGATGCCTGGGACGACCCACAATGGATGGGAAAACTGCTCTTGGAGCATCATCCCCAGCAAAACCAGCTTTACAGAGCCCAGACCCATTGTCACAAACAAGGGCAGTGCTGTCCTCTTCCTCACACATCTTCTATGTCAATGTCCTCTGGCCCTCCAGATAGAAAGCAGGCCTATGAAAACAGAAGAGAAGAATTACAACAGAACCAAAACACATACTCAGGTAGCAGACCCACCCTTGAAGACAGAGATGCCTGTATGAAAGCAACCGGCACGGCAAGGAGGGGCATTGCAGTCACAGGGGCTGCTGAGCTATATGAGGGAACAGGCTTTCTTTTGAAAGCGTGAGAAGTTTCAACCATGTCTGCCAAAGGGCTGTGTGCTCTAGGGATTATCCAGGGAATTCCAGAGGAGACTTCCACCCCTGCGGCATGGGCAGAGAGATCAAGGAGCAGCAAATGTTTATCTAAATTTGGTCACAGAAATCCACGGCTGGGGGTGGGAGATAAAAGAGAATACTGGACTGACAGCTGCAAAAACAGAAATCCATTTGCATTGGATTCAGCACAACTTCTCTCACTTTTCTATCATCTTGACAAAATCCCAAGACGTGGAAAACTGTCAAAGGTAAGAGCACTTAATCTTCCCCCTCTAGTCTTGGTCTTCCCAACAACGAACCACATGAAATGCTATGCATTTATCAGGGATGTTTGCTGATACACATATTAACCCGCTGGGTGAAGATGGCCAATTAAGTTTACATTTAACCTTATAAAAGAAATGTTCCATATTAAAAAGGAGGGGAAAAAAAAAAAAAAAAAAAAAAAAAAAAAAAAAAAAAAAACACAACCTTTTCCAGTCCTCCCCTAATCATTCCGAAAATAATAACCCACTTTTAAAATGAAGCCAGAGGCAGTATGTATTTTAAAAACAGGTTCTATCATATGCTCTATCATCATTTCAAAGCAACTAACAAACTACATTTGTAGAGTGACAGAGCAATTTATGTTGGTTCCTTGTCTCAATAAAAAGAAACTGTTTTCTTCCTCTGGCAACAGGAAGACAATATGGGTAATAAAAATTCTTTGAAGGCTTTGTAGTAAAGTCAATTACAGAAACAAGCACTGAATACCAGGACTAAGGAAGAATTATTCACTTGCAATTTACAGCATGGTAGGGAATCACTTGGCTCACTCCAAGCCTGGGCTTCCATGCAGAGTTCAACAAATTGTGATCTGTTAGTAGCTAAGAGAGACAGCTGTCATCCATGGACCAGCTGGCTTCACAGGCAATCTCCAAAACCTTCTGCCATGGGAATACTGGAAGCATAGGACAAAATGTGAATGGGGTCAGTGGGAGCCATGGCAAATGAGTAAGGGAGTTCACAATCTGTTCATCCTCTACCTGCATGGAATAAGCATGGACAGTTCTCTCAAATCCTTCATTTGAGATCCTCTGCCCAGCCAGGCAGGCAGGAGGTATGACTTCTCCCACAGGCTGAGTGGGCAGAGTTCCCAGGAGAATACAAGGATAAGGAAATCATAATTTTGTGTACTCCAGATATTTAATCATTTTAATTGGGAAAGGAAAGTAGGTTGCAATTGTTTCATTTATTAAACTCCTGGGGAAACAGGCTCTTTATATTCAAATATTTACTGAATGGAGTACAACTGTTATCTAATATGAATGAACAGACTGGTTTGGAAAACCATTTCCTAATTAGGAAATAGGCTTTTCAACCATCTGTTTTTGGAACAGAGTTCGAGGTCAGGGGGTTTGTTCAAACCAATGCAGCTAATGCAATGCCAAAAATCACTGGGGGGAGGGGAAAGAAGGGGGCAGGAAAGGCTACATTTCTGAGCCTAGTGGACTCTAAATGAAAACCATATTTAGTAATAAAGCACAAAAAGCTGAAAAATCAGACAGAGGGCTCTGCTGCCAACCAGTGAGTTACAGCTCAGGACTGCTACAGCATGCAGTAGCAACATCTTAGAGCAGCAAATGTCACTGAGTACTGTGGAAGAAAGAAAATTTTTCTCCCAAGTAATTATAGTCTTTAGTCTCTTCTTGTTTTACATCTAAATATCTTCAACATCACTTCAACAATCTCCACAACATTAAAGAGAACTCCAGCTGCACAAGAAGCACTGTGCGTAGCCTGTTCCTTAATGAAATATTTGGCATTTTACAGAACAGTAGGTTCATATACATAGAGACAAGGATGAATACACACACATCTTCATTTTATCCTATTAGACACTGCTGATTTGCACACTTCCAGCTCTTCCTGTAGTCACATTCCCCAAAACACTCATGTACTTTACACTGGGTAAACAATACTGAAGAAAATCTGCCAAGAAACACTACTACATACCCCTTCAGGAACTTTTTTCTGTCCCAGTCTAACACCCCAAGGTCACACAGTTAAACCTGAGCATAGCTGTAATGCCAGCTGTGGCATTACACCAACCATTTTTATATAAAATTACTGCTGCTGGTAGAATCATCAAAATGATTAGACAGACCTTTTCTGTCCCTTTCAAAAGTGCTATAAAATAAATACAATTCATTATAGATACTACAAGTATTTTATCAACTCCATTCTAATAAGTAAGTTGGTTTAAGTGAACTACAGCAAGTGAACTACAGTACATCCACTTGAATAGCTTCCATTTGACATTGTTTAATTGAAGTCCTTCAATAATCTGTAAATCATGCTATTGGTTCCATGCCACTTACCCTGACAGTGCTTGGCTGGGGATAGCTGCTCTGGGATGGTGCACTCTGTAGCTGAAAGTTCTGAGGTTATATAGTCCCTTCAGCTCTTCTCCTCCCACTAGCCTCCCAAACAAGGAGCAGAGTCAGATAGAGACCGAGCTGAAGTCTTTAACAAAACCATATAGGGACCTTAATGCAAAAAACTCTAATCTGGGTGGCCACAGGCCCTGGGTCTCTTCCACTGCATTCCAGTGTAGAGCTCATGAAACAGGAGGAGACTTTCAGCTGTGTAAGATAAACACTTTAAAACTTCAGGAGAGTTGCTAAAATACAGAGAGTCAGAGCATGGCCACAACAGACATCCTCTGGCAGGAGGATCATGTGTTCAAACAGGAGAGGTCCAGGACTCCACAGTAGCATCCAAGAGGCAGAATGAGAAATTGGAAGAGCAGTCACTTATAACAGGGAAGGTGTTTTTAAAAAAATATTTTGCTGTCATTAAAGACGGTGATAAAAACAATGAAAATATTTCTGGCCAGCTAAACAACTGGTCAGATTTTCTACAAAGTCAGTTTAAAAGCTTGGCATTTCGCTTGTATACTAAATATTGCCCATAGGCTTAAGGGTAGTAAAAAACAGTACCTGCTGTTGTATAGGGTTCACATAAAAGTCTTTAAAGGCTGTGAAAATGTTCAGTTAAAAGATTGTTACGATCCCCTCTGGATTGTAACACTTTAGAATCCATTCTCTTTCTCAGACAGCTTATTTTTCAATCCTAGGACCTGCGGGCCAAATATGCCCTAGTGCTACTTCACTGATGGCCACAAGTCTGGACTGTCCTAAACTCATGTCTCAAATTGTTCATAGTAAAGATGTTGACTTTTATAATCCCAGCTAGCTTTTTCATTGAACATATTTTTAGCTAATAAAGGAACGGTTCTCATTGTATAAGTTATTTTCATCACAGGCCTCAATTTTTACAGCTGTAGCCAACTGTTCTCTGGACAGGCTAATTCTAGCACAGCAGCCCTTTCATAGCCAACATATTGTCATTAAGTTTGTACAAAAGACCAGAAACAGCATCTCAACTCCAATTCTAAACCTTACAAATTCAAAACTGGTCCAAGCACACAAGCCAAGAAAGATGTGAGAATCCAAATGAGATCCTTGCTGTGTGAGTCTTGTTGCACCAGGGAGAGGCACCATGCATTTGCTTACGGAGTGCTTATTGTCTAATTGAGTAGCCTTAATGCAAGAAAATCTCCCATCAAAGCACAGTGCAAGTTTTTCTGGTGTGAAAATTTAAGGAATAAGTTACTAGTAGAGATAGCAGATAGGCAGAATTATGAATTGAAGACCAAAAGGAATTTAACTTTTAAGGAAAGGAACTTTGAAGGAATGTAATTGCCTTGGAGAGTCAGAAAAAGAAGCTATCAGATGTTGGAACATGAGCCATGCAAAAGCTATTTATTATTTCACTTCTAACATTGGAGCAAGAGATAGTGATATTTAAAAAACAATGCAAAACTAAAAACCAAACAAAAACCAAAACAACCCCACCAAGCTAAACAACCTAAGAGAGTGGTTCTAAACAGGCCCTTTTTTTCATATCACCAACTGACACTCAAAGGACAGCCAAAACCAAATTCTTTGTTTTCAAACAACACTCAATAACACAGCTGAGAAAACTTGTACACATCATATAAAACATACGGTATTAGAATGGGAACTTGGGTCAAGGGGAAGAAGAATTTCACACAGCAGAACGCTTCAATGCAGTATCATGTCTAATTTTGATACAAACATCAATTACCTTCTGGAATAGAAGAAACACAATCCTAGGTTTTCAGCATCATCAACTACTTACTCCTTGGAAATACCAAGACTGGGGGAAACATTCAAAAGAATCCAAACTTTTTGCCTTACTGAGCAGAGGTTCACACTTCAAAACAAGTTTACTGGTGATGCTGTAGCAGATGCAACACATACGAGATTGCAGGGCCAAGTAAACAACTCTTCAGTAGAACTGATACATAATTCACACTACACCTCAGCATAAACTAGAAATATAGGCAACAGTTTTCTACAAGAGGCCTCTGTGAACATTAAGGAGTCGGTGGCCATGCAGATACCACAGGCTTGTATTTCAATTAAGCTTCATCATGATACCTATAAACTTAGCCTGGTGCATATCACAATTACTCTTGGTGGCAATGATGGCAGCAGCCCCTTGGCTGCTTTGAGGAATGGCACATCACTTTCTCTGTCATAGGCATCAAAGATACAGGAATCCTACTTGTCAGGGTGCTCATGAAAAAGATACAGCTAACAGAGTTTCTCAATCAAAGCAGGTAGTTGTTGATATAGTGATACAGAGTAAACAACAGTTGTTTGGAAGGACCTACAGTATGAAGGATATTTGTTAGAGACAGGCATAGGCAGACTAGAAGGAAGAAGTAAGCCCAGAGGCTTGACTGAGCAGTAGTGATGAATACTCAGAAAAAGCAAAGGAAAAATGTAGAGGTGCTGCCCAGCCATGCCTCCAGCACGCAGTGAAGAGCAGGGCTCAGCAGGCATCTTGTCTCTGCAGTGTGACTTTATGGAAAGTTCCAGGGTGGGAAGGAAGTACGGCAAACAGGTGAACTATACAAGGAAATTAGGTCATTCCATCTCAAGAGACACTATAGAATAAAGGTATTTTCTTTTTAGTGACTCCATGCTGAAGTTATGATCACACATTATTACTAGACATAAAAGTACATGTCAAAAACTGATAGTAGCAGTTTACCCCTTTCTTCTCAGCAACTTAGGTCATTGCCAGAGGGATGGGGGAAAGGGGAAAATGTACTTGGCATGAGACATTAATACAAACCTAAAGAGGATGGAGTAGAACAAGTCTTCTGAGAATCAAGCTTAAATGCTGGGGACCAAACCTCTGAACTCTCCTCTGCAGCTATGGACACAAAATTGCTTAGCCCAAATATACATATATATGTACAGTGGGTTTGGTTTGGTTGGATTTTACTTCAAGAAAAAGAACACAACACCATTCCTGAAAGTAGTTTACCTTTCCCTCCAGAGGCTACTTCCATTACTAGTTTCTGCTGCCTATCTTTCAGTCCTCATTCTACTCCTTTGTATAGAAATCACACAGTGCAATTTGCTTGGTGTGTCTATATCCCATGGTTCCTGTTCTTTCCTTGTATCCATAGCCAAACCTATGGCATTTATTTAGATTCCCTGGAGAACTTTGGTATCCATACTAAACCCTTTTGCAGTCTCTGTCACAGGAATATGTCTGGAGTACAGTTTGCCTCTCTCTTTAGTACCCTTTTCCCTGATCTCTTTATAGAGGTACTAGCAAAGCTCCAAGGCACATTGGGAACTCCCCTATTGACTTCAAGCATCTTTTAATACATCAGTGGAAATTCTTAGCTACACCTTCCTTAAGTTCTTTTTTCAGTAACTTGTGTGAATTGGCATATAGACCCAGAATGTGTTTGGGACTCCACAGCAGTTGTACAGCCACCATGCCTAGGAAATGGGCTCCAGCTGGCCTGAAGAAGGCCAGCTCAGAGGCCCCACACCAGTGTGTAGATGCCATACTTTTTTGGTAAAGGAGGACAGAGGCTGCAGACTTATCCCAACTGTTGTAGGAGACTGTGAATAAAGTAATCCCTTTGCTTTACTTTATAAGGGAAAACAACTTCTGAGATGTGCATGGAAACCTTCCTGCCTGCATCCAATTGGCTGTTTAGGAATGAGGCTCTGCTAAATATGTCTCTGGCTCCTTTTTATTTGGGGATTCCTTTCATCTTCGTAACATTAGCAGAATCTCTAAATGTTTTGGTTTGTCTGGCTTCAGGCCCTCTCCTCTATCTCATTGATAGGCTTTACACTTCCCCACCCCCTCACACACACACTCGTTTTGAGAAAGACAGGAATAAATAAGCTTTAGGGAGCAGAAAGTCGCTCTAATAACCTGATTCATTGCAGCTGTCACCCAGTATGCATCTGTAAAGTGTCAGATTAACCATAAACTGTCAGACTCATAGATTAGCTTTCTCTGTGATTATCAGGCTCTTGCACTGGTCCCTAAGAACTAAGCCAAAATTTCTCTAATAATTTTCAAATATGGCAGTTTTCAACCTACAAAGTTTAGAAAATAGTTTTGCTACTGCCATTCAATAGCTAGAGGAGCCAGTGCTTGCCTCCTCGGCCTCTGGAGGATGGTGATGAAGAAAGCTAATTCACAACCTACCTTCATCTTCTTGACAAGATCTCTTCCTCCACGGTAACGCGGTAGTTATCCTTCACTCAAAATCAAAGGAACACATTCAAAGTAAAAATGAGATAATGGCTTTCTAGTCATTCCTTCTTAGATAAACAAACAGAACATAAGTACAAGTCCTGCTGTGTCAGGTTGATATCCATATAGCTCAGTATCCTGTCTCTGAGATTTCCTGATAGCAGATGCTTAGGGAAGAAACAAGACTTTTACAGGGATAATTTTCTTCCTATAGCCTTTCTCCTTTCTATATGCAGCAGAGGATTTCTTGAGACAGGAATTTTTACTCATGTCTTTATGCGTAATACATGCAGACATATTTTTCCTCTGTAAATGTGTCTAATTTAAACACATGGTTTTGAAAGCTGCTTTTGTTTATTTGTTTGGGATTTGTTTTTTGTTATTGTTTGGGGGGGTTTTGATAGAAAAAAGATCTACATTTTGTCCACAAGGTATCACCCATAGCTCACACTCCAGCTGGTACAGACATGCCTAATGTTAGAAAAAAAATAAAAATCAAATGTATCAGAAGCACAGTCAAAGGAACACTGTTTATACCAACAGCTGCAAATCCATCACAGATTCTGGATAAACCCTCAGGCCACCAGCCAAGGCCAAGACCTGCCCCATTGTTGCAAACTATCAGCAGCACCTCATAGCTTGTTCACAGCTCATGATGATGTATCTGTTCAAAATTACACTGTAGATAAGGCCTCACAATAATGTTACACTGGCACATCTCCCAAGAGTTACAGGGAGCAGGTTCCCCTAGACAATTATCGGAACCTCTCCAGTAACATGATGTCCAAATTTGTCAAAATGTAACTGAAATCTTCCCACCGTGGAAGACAAGTCCTGTACCCCTAAGGAAGTCAGACCTACATGACGTGCTCATGGGACAGGCAGAGCACAGGGGTGCTCCCTCCACAATGACTTCCAAGCTCCCCAACCAATACACTACAGCGATGTCAATAAGAAGTAGATCCCTTCCCACTACATTCTAGCAAATGGTTTTCCTGTTACTGTCTCACCAAGAGCAAGGTTTCAAGGTGAGCTTGCACAATATAAGAAATCAGATGGTTCCCGTGAGAGAAATTTGCTGAAAGTGAGTTTCATGAAGTTGTCTACTACTTACTGATTAAATCTGTAGGCTCTGCATGCCTAGTTATACTACAAAGCCTCACAAGCTCAATGCCTGTATCAGTCAGTTTGGTTGGCCCTCCAGCAAGCCATAAGGAAAAGAACCTCTACAAGGTTATTTCTTTCATTGTAAATTTGATAATTTGCTGTAGTGCCGAAATTCACCTTTTTTTGTTGTCAATACATCTTCTCTGTCCATAGCCTCTGCCTGATGACAAACTGCGGAGTCAATCTCACCACAAATGTCACCAAGCCAGTACTTGCCTCTCCCAAGGGTCCATCTCTGGTCTCCAGCCCTTTTTTCCTGGGACCTGGGCTTGGAGCACTCAGAGTAGTTAGGTGTCGCTGCTGGGCAGGACAAGGAGACATGGCACTGCTGCAACTTCCTCATCTTCTGTATGAGTCATCCAGCACAACCTACAAGAATTGAGAGCACAGCTGAACTGGTTGGTTTTTTTTTTTTAAATCTAAACAAGTACCACTGCATCATAGTGAAGGAATGAGCATTACATGGCAATAAACCAAATAACATATAAAATATACAAAAGGAAATCTGTCACCTGTGTGACCAGAGTGAACATATACTTTTAAAAATACCCTAGGACAAAAAAGAAACCTATTTCTGGAATTGGCATACCATTCTATGAAATCATATGCTGTTACGTGCAAGAGTAAAAAATAATGTTGCAAATGCAAACATATTTAATACACGTGCATTTTCTGTACTGGGAAGGGTGGGAAATTAAAAAAATAAATAAATTTTTAAAAATGGCCAGAAGTCAATTCAAAGGACTGCAAAACTGATTGTGTCTTTTATTTCAACTCTACTGCAACAGAGTGCTAAAAGAGCAGTAAAGCTGGACATGCACACTGCAGCAGGTATGAATAGCTTGCATCCACACAGGTGTTCCAAAGAACAGGCCAAAGTGCCTCCAAAACAATTAACACATATTCATTAGTCCTTAAAAATGTTTGAGGGGTTTTCCCCAGTAAAGAAAGGCAGTTTAACAAAAGTTTCAAGCATGTAATGAAAAGAAGCTAATTACAAACTTGTCAGATGAACAGACCACTCTAAGTGAACCTATCACAGCTGCCAATACAGCATTCAAATAATAAAAAAAAAAAAAAATCAAAGGAGATGAGTTAATAAACATTGATGCATAAGGCTTTATAAAAATGACTTCTAGCAAAACTTTTTTAGAGGAATGTTATAAACACAGTTGTGAAAGCCCTCTAAGGCCTTTTATATTCTAAAACATGAAATAATTAAAAACAAAGCAAATGCAGATCCAACATATGCAGGGTAGCAAGAGAACTGCCTCTGAAACTGAAGCACAGCAGCACAGGGAAATCACTGCAGAGTGGGTGCAATTTTGTGCGACTTTCCCTACCCACCAGTTAATGCCTTCATCAGTGATTTGAATAACATAAGTTACAGAAATATATCACAGATAAACTTTGTGAGCATGTATCTGTTTTTATAACTTGCAACAACCTACATTATGGATCTAAGATAAAACAGAGTCCTCATCAACAGAATCCTGTTTATAATATGAAGCCTTGAGAAGACTCTTTTTGTCTCTGACCTGTGCAGAAGGATCCCTACCCCTTCTTCCATCCCTGAAACTTTTGCTGAATGCCATTTTGGTTGAGGAAAACAAGGTGCAGACAAACCCACCCAGCAAAGCATTGCCTAACTCACTGCAGCTTGCAGGAAGGATAGGTTTTCACTGGTGTTCTCCTGTGCTGCATATGCAGTATCAGCCTGCCCCTGCCACACCTTCCTGCACACATCCTGACTCTGCTTGGGCCTCGAAGCCCCTCCTATTATCTAATGTGGTGCCCCAGAGAACGCAGCTGACGATGGTTGGTAACTTAGCACACAGCTATTACTCATGCCCTAGCATATTCAGCTTATAAACCACTTCCCAAACAATGCTAAAGCCCCACAAGAAAACTGAAGCAGGCAGGGTTTTGGTCCTTAATTTGCAACATCTTAGTTACATTCCTCTTTGTTACAGGTAGTTTTAAAAAATATGCAAAAGTAAAGATAGCATGCTGGTTTTGTTTAATAATTTGGTTGGTTTTCTGAAAGTGTACCAGCAGTTTCTGATCAAATTCAGGGTTTTCTTTTCCTCTTCCACTAAATGTGCTTTACATTCCCAGCTTTAGCTGTTTGCTCAAATTCCCTTTCAGGCCAAAGTTTCGTGCTTTTCATTTTATGGCTCTAAGGAAGACTTAGATACACAATTCTGAAAGAAATACAACCATCTTTCAGAAATACAGAAAAACTCAGAATTCTGCAAAGCTTTGCCATGTTCTAGGCCATTTCAAGACCAATTGTTGTCCCACTGGTCTCATGGGGGATGAAAATTGTCAGGACTCAGGTCTAACTTGCCTACAGGCTAGTGGAGATTTTTGCAATCTTGACTGCTTTCTGATCCATTTTTTTGACCAGGGTAAGATGACGTATACTACCCTGTATTGCACACACTCATACAGTGTTCCCAGGGACTGGTACAGATACCACTCTACATTCCACAGATGGAAGGCTAACATCTCCCTGATTACACAAGGGCATCAAGAATATTCCAAGTACCTTCAGGCAGAAAATGCTAAAGCTTGTTTATTCATGTTCTGTTCTTCTTGCAAGTCAGTAACAGCACTAAAAAAAGATAAAGTCTCAGAATTATAGTTTCTACTATGTTGTCGGTCCTGTAAGTACTTCTAGAGCTTCTTTCTCTTTCAGTTCCTTGCGAGTAACTTGTTGAAAAGATGTAGTAGCTCCTTTCACTACTGCAAAACACTGTTGTCCAAGGACTGTGAGAATGCCTGGACAGTTTCCACATCAGGATACCAGAACTACGCAACTCTTCCAGCTTCTTAATTAGAGCTTGTTGCTTACTACATTGTATTTAGCTGTCTCTGGAAATTCATTTACAAGGTCAAATGCTCAGACCTCTTCAATATGATATAAATCACTTCCCTGCATGCTGATTAGTCTGTGCTACTCAGCATGAACACATTGTTAAATACAAGGAGAAAATTATGCAATTAGTAGGTCTTCAGCATAAACACGTCCCCTTTCTGAATTGCATTTAAATAAAACAGTGTTGCTATAGTATTTTATTCCATTAAAAACTGAGTGCCACTTGCACTGCAAATTGCCAAGCCTGCTCAGAAATTGGATTGGGAGGAACAGGCCACAATCACACTTGGGAAAAAGGCCTAACATCCGTGTTCTTTTATTCTGCATACACAATACAAGCTACTTTTTGCATGAGGGCTAAACCTTCGCCATTGCCTTGATTTTAATAACTTATAGTTATTCTTCTTGTTTTTGTTTTTGTCAGATCCTGTTTTTCAAGGAGGCCCCCTGAAGAGAAAACATAGGGTTTGCACCAGGTCACTCAGGAATAGTGGAAGACTAGCTGGGAGGGCAAGGAATAAGCTTCACATATCAACAGCCTTTCACTGCACGAAACTGAGACACTCCAGGCTCTGCCATGTACAGGGCGGACTGAGCTGCCCCTTCAGGGAGCTGATAGAGAAGGGTTGATGGCCTGCCCTGGCTCCTAAAAAGAGAGAGCCCCCAGATAGTGATACAGCGTATCATTACATATGCTTTTTGCACGTGTAGTGAAATCTTATCTTCAATCAAGATATCCAAATTACCATTGGTCTCAAGTAAAATCATGGCTCACTAAAGTTGTGAAATGAAAGCTAAGAATTTGGTCCAAAACCTTTACTTCAAGAAAGTAAGACAATTTCTCTACACAACTACAGCAAATGGATGCAAGTCCTTCTTCATTTCTCACATGAAACTGAGGAACTGCTCCCCTCTCAGCTGGTTACCTTCATGTAGGAAGGTTTCTGAGCATCTCTGAGCTGGGAGAAATGCATGGGAAACCTGTGGCTGTTAAAGCTGTAGCCTGCACTGGCACTAGACTCTCCTGCCCATCCCAGGAACTAAAAATGCACATTCTCCTGTCCATCCCTCTTTGGTCTCTCATCAGTCTCCCATTCCTGCATCTAAGCTGGCTGACAGCAGGAGAGGCAGCTACTGTGCAGTGTGGAAAGGATGCTCCTTCCAAAATACTTGGCTTCAAAGAAGTATTAGAGAAATGATTCAGCTGAAGAATATCACTAACATCTTACCTGGGAATTTAGTAGACTACTTCAGACAGCAAACATGAATGTATCCCTTCTTGTTATGCCTCTTAGAGATGTACAGCTCTCTAAACCATCACTTAATTCCTGATTAAAATCAACAGAAAACAATCAACTATATCTTGACAGAAATATGAATCAGTCTGTTCTATACACTCACTTTATTTGCTATAGCTCATAAAAGCTTACTATACAGTGGGCTGCGCAACTGAACAGAGAAGATATGACTCACTCCTGTAGCTGCATAAGCTACCCAGGCCTCTCTTCTGTTTGTGCAGATGTGTGGTAGAAGTGGGTGAGTAGGTGAAGATAGGGAACAGTGAATAGCCCTCCCACCTCCAGACTTCGTTCCTATCGCAAAAGCCCCTCTCTACGAGGATTTATCTGTTACACATCTACCTGAAGTACAAGTCCTGGTTAAAAGCACACAGCAGTGCCCAGGAGAAAAACATTCAGAGCAAGATCGCTGCATCCTGTTCTCACTCTGAAGAACATTTGATGTCACAGAGGATGCTGAACTGCATCTGAGATGTCAGTGGGAGGGATAAAACTTTTCACATCAGTGTCATGTCCCCGTTGCCCCCACAAAAATTCAAAGGTTAAATGATATCAAAAGAAACCAAAACAAGAGTGTTTGGAGCCTCAGTGACAAGGCATTGCTTTATCTAAGCATGCTAGTTTCACTCATCAGATGATATTCCAGATAGAGGAGCATGACAGAGCAAAGAAAAGCAGCGGAACTGAATCCCAAAGACATAATACTTCTTACAATCTCAGAAACTACAGCGTGCTAAGATCCTTTGAAAAATTTCCTTTAACTTCTCATTCTCATTATCTTTAATTAGTCTCATTTTACTTTAAAATTATAATGAAAACTTTTCCTTGGAGGGTGGATTTTTGGGTGTCACTCAACATCAGAAATAAAGTCATCTGGTGCACCTGTTACTGCCATTTTCAGATTAGAGATTAAAAGCAGAACTAAAAATCTCCTTTTAATCACATTTACCTTGTCACTCTGGACATTCCTCTACAGGTCTTTTCTCTCTCATCCTTGGTACAAGGATTCAGTCTTAATTTTATCTCACAAATACAAGAAACTCACAAATGAAATCAGCAATGTTCTATCCATGCAGTGCCTAAAGGTTTGGACACTTCCTTACCCCTGGAGAACATCTAGCATCTCTAGCACATTATCTCAAAAGATTTTACATCTCATCTGTTACACATTTGATGGTTAGCATTTGCTGCAAGTCAAGCTTTGAATGTTACATGATCTTAGTAACAGCATCTTCAAAAAACAACTAAGTCAAACTAAGAAAAAAGGAAAAAGAGCACCAGCCAGTCTCTGAAGCTAAGCTGCCTGATGCAAGATTTGAGTGGAGACAGAGCTCTGCAAAACAATTAAAAAGGATGCATTTACCATCTATCAAGTCACAAAGTCAAATTTTAAGTGAGCCCATGTAACGTGCAAAATACTTGCTAAAAAATGCAGCATTTAGTATCTCAGCACTCCCTGGTACAGTGTACACACAGAGGACTGAGACAGGATGGTCCCATGGCTCAAAAAAAAGGCAATAATCAACCCTAGGATAGAAGCACATCTACATTTATGGTAAGGTTATAGTGATTGGCTGTTGGAGTCACCAGGCATCCAGCCAATTTGCTTTTCCAGTCTAAGGAAATGCTCAGTTTGTTTGAAAAATGATTTTTTTTTTTTCCCCTGCTGTGAAGAATGCATTTACGTCATCAAACTGGGTCTGTTGAGCAGAAGCATGGATCCAGGGCTGTGTCAGGAAGTTGAATTATGAGAAAAAAGGACATACGTCTGTTTCAGCTTTATTTTGCAGGGTCAGGGACTATACCCAGTTCTCCTTTATCACCTTCTCCAGAGAAGAACTGCTAAAGGAGAAAAGCGACTTGCTACAAGTTTCAGTTTCCATTCTGTTTTTTTCTAGTTTGTTTAGGTTTTGTTTTGTTTTGTTTCCACTTTGTTTTCTTACTAGTGTGAGGGTTTTTTTTAGATAAACACTAGCATCTGTGTCTCCACAGGCAGGTGTATCAGACTCCTGTTTTTTCTAAAAAATTATGCTGCATGTCAGAACTTCCTTATGTGATTTGATGTGACACCATGCAGCATATTTTTGAAAAAATCCATAGGATCTTCATAAACCTCACTGCTCATACCCCACTTTTCCACTTCTATGCTATCATACCAACTTCTCCACACACAGAACAGGGTTTTTGGGCCCCCAAATCATCTGACCAAGAACCTTTCACTATACTACAAACTCAGGTGATTCTAAGTATTATGAAAATAAGGAGAAGGATAAACTCTGATTGTCAGAATCTGGCCACACCACACTGCAACAAAACAGCCACCGTAAAGGGGTTACAGATCTTTTCTGGTCTATAAGACCATAGAGCAAAGGGTGCAGCAAGGCCACCGTTTTAATGTTTCACAGAAGATTCTGAAAACAATAAAACCATCATAAAATTGTACTGAGAGCTCTATTTAAGGAGTAACACTACTCCAATCTTTTCCCAATAGTGTAGGCTGATGCTTGTGATGAGAGTGACAAAACAGAAGAGGTTTGAATCAAGGATGAAGGAGATGCAATAAAGCTACACACGTAATGGATTGTTCACTCTAGGACTTGAACAAGAAGTTAGAATTATGTTGCTGGTTTCAAATATACATGAGGGAGTGGGGAGACAAAACAGAAAGCAAAATAAATTAAAAGGCAGACAAAGTGAAACAAACAAACAAAACCAAAACAAAACCCTTGTGTCCAATTATTAAGTGTTTGAGCTTTATCCCTCTTCCCTTTAAATTTCAGAGTATTTACAAAACCAGAATCACATAACAAAATGTATCATTTAAAGTATCTCTAAAACATATATTCTGCATTCTCTCCTACTTTCCTTCCTTTCCAGCCAAATCAAGATGCCCAAATACAAAACTTCTGTGCCCTAGTCCACATTTTAAGACAAACTTACTACCTACTAAAGACAGGGGAATAAGTCAATATATACAAGAAAAGAAAATGCGAGTTAACAGGAAAACAATGTAGTGTAGGGGAGTTCTTGGCAGCTCACGTATTTATTATATTAAGTTAACCTTCTCAAAAATTTAGCAATTTATAATGCCAGTCAGTTTCTCTAGGTGCAAGTAGGTTTCTGGAAATAAAAGAAAATGTTTGATGCCAGTTAAGGCATGCATACAGATCCCAACTCAGCAACTCTAGAATGTGATGATGTGTGCCCAGAAATACCCCTTGGTTGTTTTTGCAGCTATCTTGAACAGAATTTCTTATGACCAGTGTACATACGTGGANAAAAAACAAACAAACAAAAAAAACCCCAACACAAATAAACTACAAAAAAGGAACCTTGCATTTTTAAAGGTGGAATTGCAAAAGAGCTAAAAAAAGATGTTAACTGTTCCTGTGGTTGGATCTCACTCCAGGCTGATCCCTCTTCACGCCTCAGGAGAGGCTCAAGGCCATCTGCTGGCAAGAGAAATACCGCAGCGTCTGCACTGCTTAACATGCCTCTGCTGACACGTGAATTCAGATTTACATGAAGGTTGAGTCAAGAACAGTCAACGCTGCAACTTTTACCAGCCAAAACAAACAAGCAAAACCACAAACAAATAAACAAAAACATAACCCCACCAAAAAAAAAAAAAAAACCAAAAAAAAACCAACCTTGCTAAAATCCAAGAAACAGAGAAGAGAGGAAAACACTGGCCTTCTGGTGCTCCTGATACCAGCTCAGGATAGTCAAATAACTAACAAAAATAATCCACCAAACACTTTTCTCCTTCTTTGTTATATATATAAAATCCCCAAATAACTACAGTTATTAACTGCATAAGGTAGGACTGCAAACCACATGCTGACACTGTTGTTTTGACATGAATGTGGTGGCTTCTGAAATGTTTCCCTACCAAGACAAAAACACTCCACCGCAAAACGGCTACAAGGCACACAGTCATCACACCCCGGGGGCGGAGGGAGGAACGCAAACTATATGGACCTGAGAGACATTAGCTACATTAGCTGAACCTATAGGGTAGTTAGGGCAAGAAACACATCGAGGTGTTACCCAGCGCTAAGCAACGCCTGCTGAAGGCCCAGTCTCGTATGGTTTTGATTTTAGTACAAAACACAACCTCCCGAGTGATGAATTTGGAAACCATTTTACCAAGCTTTCTGCTGCAGCAACCATCCAGATCCGGACAACGTCACTTGCAGTCCCTGCTTCCGCTAAAAGCAACAGCCTCAAGAACACACTGATTTGGGTTTGCCCAGTAAGAACTACAGACATGTAACCAAGGCACTGCAACCCAGAGAGATGCCTCTCATCCCTTATGTTCCATACTTTCACTGGGAAGGCAAAAAGTTGGTTGCTCAAGGATATTCCAAGGGCAACATCTCTAAAATTGCGTCAGAAGTACATTTCAGTTTATCCGGAAGTGGTTAAGAACCCTGAAATATATAAAACAGCAGCTATTTTTTTGGTGATGTTATGAACCCAGCTTATCTATATGGCAGCTAAGAGACATACCAGCAGAAAAACTGAAGAGCTTCTAAAAATCTGAGTCATAAACCACTGAAAAATGGTGCTTAAAATGAAAACGCCAGCTCGATTGTAACCATGTCTTCCCAAGGCAACAGCATCATGTCAAAACCTGAAAGATCAAAGCACATGTTGATAACTGACATCGGCACGTTATTTCTAACTCTACAAAGGAGGCCAGACTACCAGCATTTCAAGACACTGAAAGCTTGCAGGAAAAACACAAATGACTAGAAACAGCTACAAAATGACACAGGTTTGAGCAATCCTTTTAACAGGACAGCAAATAACAGTATCTTCTGCTGCAGGGAGTTTAGCCCGTTCTGAGGGACTGCTCTGTTACTACTGCTTCGGGACTCCCTGTCCCAAGCCTGTCCTTATCATTCCTGCAAAAGCAGAGTTTCTCTCCTCGGGGAGAAGGAAATTGCTCCACCCAGCAGCTAGGACACGAATTTCCTCATTGCCAGTTCAAAGTCCACTGGCTCCGTGGTCTCGGGGCCGTACTTGGCATTCACAAGCCGCCGAGTGAGTGTCCCCCATGGAATAGGCACGGAGAGCGCGGAGCCCAGGACAGCCGAGAGGAGCCGCCGTGTCACCGTGGGCTGTCCCGTGCCTTGGGCTCGCCGGGTGGCGGGAGTTCCTTCCCGGGGATGGGTTCACCGCGCCGGGCACCTGCAGGGAAGCGGTAGCGCTGCCAGCCCCGCCGCACCGCCGGCATGGGAGGAGCCGCGTGGGCAGGGCGGGCTGCTGAGACACGACGGGCGAACTTCCCTCTGCCGGAAGGTGCGGGACAGCGCTGGGCAGCGGCAGAATGGCCCGGAGGCTCCTTCCCCTGCTCCTCGTAAGTGTCCGCCCGAGCGGGGCAGCGGGCAGGGCGGCCGGGGAGGTGGCGGGCAGGGCTGCTCGGCCGCGGGCGGCGGGACCCCCCCCGGCCGGGGGGACCGCGGGGCCGGGCGGGGATGCGGCGCGGCCGGGCGACAAGCGATGCCTGGGTGCTGATCGCTGCCGGACGCGAAAGGTTTCTTACCGAGACTTCAGCTAATTAGTTTAAGTGATGTTTTAAAGGGAAACCCCTCCTCCCCGCGCACATTGCCAAGTTCAGGCACTTCATGATTTTACACAGCTGCTTCTAATGGTGCAGGGTGAAGGGAAGTGGGTGTTGTGGAAAAGCGGAGGGAAGGAAAGGGGGATGGATGCAGGTGGCTGTCGGGGACACTCGGTCGTGTGCTGAACGGGGGTGGACCCAGGGGCAGCTGTCCCTGGCCTCGGTCCGCAGCGATCCGTACTGTCCGGAATCGCCGGCGGGGCAGGCTGAGCGTCCCCGCACCTCCGGCACGGTGAGATCCGCACCTGCCCGGGCTGAAACCGCGTGAATGGGAGCGGACTGGCACTGCGCCTCGGGGGATCCCTAACACGGAGATCTGATAAAGCAACATAAAAGCAAATAATACCTGTGAGGGACCTGTGAGTTTGAACCACTGTGACTGTGACCCAGGAAAAGCTAGAGGAATAGTCCCAGCCTGGCGGCACGGTGGGCAGCGTTTACTGGATGCAGTGGGGCAGGGCCTTCCCGGCTTGCCTGAATCACACCCTGTGCACGCAGTATGTGTCCCTGCAGCTTCAGAGCTTCGGTCTCATGTCTCACTCTCATTGGTAAAGTTACCTTCATGAACACCCATTTTGGAGGGCTGCTGTCAACAGGAAAGTTAAGGGGGTGTGTCAGTGGCCAGCAGAGGGATCTCCATTGGTACTGATGCGTGAGGCCAAAGAGCTGTTGTGGCAGCAAGCTCCAGTACAGGAGACCTAGGGACACACGGATGATGTGGCTCAGCCTGCGCTCTGGTAGAGCCACCCTGAGGCAGCCCTCTTCCCAGCACCCAAAGGTCGGGTTAGAGAGAATGAGGCAGGTGACAGTGAGCCTTTCTGCACAGCAGAGCCGCCACCTGCCTGGAAATGTGGATGCTTTATGCGTTGCTTCCCCAGCCTCAGTTCTCACCTGTTTCACAGACAATTCACTGGAGCTGACATTCAGAGTCTCTTCACAGTGTGGTTATGTTGGTAGCAAATGCAGTTTGCTTTGCAGTTTGTCAGGTTAAAATAACGTCTCGATGTAGAAACCCCTCAAATTCTGATCTGATTTACTGTATAACAGGTAGCAAACTATTTAAAGTGTTTCAGAGAGTTCTATCCATGCTCCTACAGATATCACTAGAGGATAGTTAGATGTAAAGAAGAATTTCTGTCTGCTGACAGAAGTGTGTTATCTGTTCCTCTACAGAAGCAGCAAACTACTGGCAGAAATATCAGTCTGGCTCGCTGTGTTGAAACTATCCAGAATATATATTAAGATTAAAAGTACTTTCTATCACACTGCTCCCAGGGAATATATCATTTATATTCTTATTTTCCAGTTATTTCCATATTTCAGTACCCCTTAGAAAGACCATAACACTCTTACATAATTTCTATTTTTTTAAAAAAATTT
The DNA here is from genome assembly GCA_013399695.1 of Formicarius rufipectus. Lineage (NCBI taxonomy): Eukaryota > Metazoa > Chordata > Aves > Passeriformes > Formicariidae > Formicarius > Formicarius rufipectus. Next base: position 1,303,438 of record VXAU01005056.1, on the reverse strand, counting down.
TTTTTTTTTTTTTCCCTTTTTTTTTTTTTTTTTAAGTAGCATTTTGTTCCACTGCATGTTAATCAGTAAGCCTGGTCAGAGTTTGGCATATTGTTATGGTTAAACCAGAACATGAAAGTCATCAGTTGAATGAGACCTCAATTTTGCAAGGCAGATCCATGCTGCACTGAAGTTGTAGGGATAGTTATGCAAAAATAGCAGTGGTCTATGTAGTTAGAAAACATCTAAGTTTTCATTGTAATAAAAGCCATACTACTCAGAGACACTCCAAAGTAACACGCAGTCTGAAGAATGTTAAGCACTATCTAAATATTTTATCTATAATATTTTTATCTGATAAGACTAGAGAGCAGGCAATTTTGAAGACATACTTTGAAAACAGGATTCCTACATTATTGCACTGACCCTTTTTTCTCATTTCATGGAAGACTAATGTACACATTTATAAGTACATGCATAAGCAGCCATAAAATGATGGGATGACCCAAGATTCAAGTGAAAAGTATAAGGGCCCCAGTTCTGGAACATGTCTGCGCATGTTTCCACAGCTAACTGCCTTTACCTTTGCTCTAACTCACTGAACAAAGAGAAAGACACAATAAGAAAACCATATTCTTTACAGAGGGAAAGGGGAAGAAGTGATAAATTTCTATGCTGTCCAGCTCCTTTTCATCCTTAACCATAACATCACAGTGAAGTATGAGCTGTTAATATCACTCCAACTCTCCCAAACTGTATTTACTGGATGTTCCTGAAAAACAAAATTATAAAACAAAACCCAACAAAATAACCAACCATCCAACTCCCAGCCTCAATGTATTGCTGTAATTTGCATGTGACTCAGCTGAGATGTGGAATAGGAATGGACTGAATTTGGACAGTGACTATTTTAAGAAGCCGGACAGTAGCTTAGGCTTCTTGCTTTCCCAGGCACTGAATACGTGTGTCTTCCTGAAATGTAGGAAGCTAGGATGCTTTTAGTTTTGCAGAAATATCAGCTCCAATTGCAGGCCTCCAGAAAATGAAATTGGATTCTTTTTGTCCTTCTCATAAAAGATTTTAGATTTGAAATACTGTTTTTAGGGGTTATTTTGGTGCTAATTATTAAGCCTTGGTGGGAGAAAAAAAGTTGGAGGGAAAACAATACTGGAGATTTTGGAAGCAGAAATTGCTTGTCATAGTGAAAGAATTGGAGTAGAAAATTCTTTTAACATTACTCTTTGAGTGGCATTATTCTTTGAAAAAGCCATGCTGACAGAGTTAATAGAAGGGAGATTAATTATAGAGATAAGTGTATTGAAATGGAGCTCAATCTAGCAACCCAACTTCCACTAGGCAAAAAAAGCATGAAAAATCCCCTCTCCCCCTTTTTTTAACACTTAAAAAGTCCCTAATGAGCTCATGCACCTTGCTCCATTTAAGGAATGTGGAGTGGAAAAAAAAGGGCCACCAAGTTCTAAAGGTACCAGCCTTCTCATTTATCATAATCTATGGATTAGAAATGGGAGAAATGGTTTGCTAAAAATAAAATGTATTATAAAGATAACAGGAGAAAGAAGATACAGTTGTTTTCTCAGGGTTAACATTGTAAAGTTTTAAAAAGTCCTGTATGCAAATTACATATTCACACTCTGAAATATGAGATTACATGCCTATAAACTGTGGCTGCAGAAGCTTTTTGGTCAAAGTAGATTGAAATGTTATGAGGAATACTCTGATGAAAATAAGAATTGGAGGCCTGAAAATCCCAAAATGACATGAATATTTAAAGAAACTCAAGTTATTGTTATTCTGCCCTTGGAATGCAGATGAAAATAGGTTTTATAAGTTTCCTTAGCAAATACCTGTTGGTAAAAGCGTTTTGAAGAACTCAGTTGCAGTGAAGGAGAGGGAGCAAGTAGAAAACTCTCTTCATTGCCTGGGCAATGCAAATGGAGTGAAACCAGAAAATTTGAGCTCATATGATAATTTTTATGGATTCTTCTAAGGCTAGATGTCCCTGACTGATAGATCTTCTTCTCATTGACTGTTTAGTTCAATCTTCAGTTTAGATATGAATACTTTTTTTTTTTTTTTAGATCAAGATGAGAGAGTTAAAAGAGAGCCTTTGTGAGTCATTTTAGGTTGAGAACATACAGCTGTTGCTTGAGTGTACGGATCATAAAAAAGCACCTATCATCCCTGCCTGTATAAAAGCCCCTAAAGTACTTCCTTTCTGATATTAGTATAACTGCGCAGTGACAACAAAAAAAGCAGCTAAGGTGTGTACCGGAAGCTAAATGACTATTGACTCCTTTTTCATATTTTTTTTCCTTTTTGTAAGATACACCAAAGATTTTACATAGCAAATGGCTTGCTGTTAAGTGATTGTAAGTCCAGGAGGAGAAAAAAAGTATGAAAAAAAAAAGGGTGTTGCTTTGAAAAAAAATCTCCACAGTTTATCAGTATTCCTTCTACAGGAAGGCACTGTCAGGCATCTCTGTGAACAGAACCAATGTAGGTATTTGATGCTGCTGAAGTGTCAGATTCTGAGAAGTGACCCCCCAGTTCTTGTAAGTGTACCAGGAAGTTCATGTCCATGAGCAAGAGCAGAGGGCTTCCATCTAAAAGTGTTATGGTTCTGGAGCCCCTCACTGTACCAGCATAGCTCACTTGTATAAAAACATAAACAAGAGGCAGAGAGATTTGTTTCTGTGAGGGAGAATGTATTTCTGTACAGACTATGTTTGCAGGCATTTGGTAAACACACTAAAAAAATCAGCTAAGTAGTACTGATATTAGTAATTTAGAAAGATGTTTCCTTCTTTCATTATATCCAATTTTCTGCATGACTCTCTGGACATTTTCTTCACACTGCTTTAGGGAAAGCCGAACCAGAAAGGTAATACATCCCTGACTTCATTTTAATAATTATTTTTGAATTGGACTTTCTAAACCAGTATTTAGTAAGATGGTTCTCCCAGGCAAAAGGAAAACAAATCACACTGATTTGACACATCCATTTGAAAGCTCCTGTTAAGGACTTACATTGACTAACTTTTTAACATCATTACACTGGGATTCAGAGAACAGTTCCCTGAAAGCTTTGACAGCAAAGGAAGAGAGAGCATTGATCAGAGGAAGTGATGGGCTGAGCATTCATACCCACAGTTCCTCAAGTGCTATACTACTCTTTTAGCTGCTGAATGTTTTCCTCCAGGTGCAAAGAAAAGTCTTCTTAATTTTAGCCTGGTAACTAATATTACATACATTTTAAAACAGATGGCTTCTAAGGAAATAAAATGCTTTCCACCTTCCCATCTCTGAATGACAGTTTATAGTCTAATTTGCTGTTCTTCTCTCCTAGGTGACTATCTTAATTATTGAAGCACAGTGCAAAAACTATACTGAAGCTCTAAAGCACATGGGGTACAATAGGAGGATCATTGCCAGGAGGGAAACTAAGTGTAAACAGGATGAATATGATTTAAATGGACAGTGTTGTAAGAAATGTAAAACTGGTGAGTATCATTGTAAGACATTGGAAGACATGTTGAGAAGTCAGTAACAGTGGAAACCACAGCATGCACAATTGCTTTGTGCTGGGAGAAGTGGCATGAGGTGGTTTCCTAGATGCAGATCTTCATTCTAGCTGTATATTTCTTTGTTACAGGACATCAACCACTTCAAAAGTATTTCTTGAGCTCAGTGCACCAATAACTTCTCACTACAGATAGTAATTCTCACATAACACTACAAAAGAGTCGAGCATTACCTACACATATTTGAAGGAGGTTAGAAAAGTGAAAACACGTGCTTTTGCCTTCTAAATATTCATGGGTGTTCCAATTTTGCATGCATAGTTTTGTTTGGTGTGTACTTCTTCAGTTTTAAATTGGGTGAAAAGGGAGGAATAAACAGATCTTATGTATACTACATTCCTGAAGTGCATATACATATAAAATATAGATTCCATATGTGGAATCAAAAAGTATTAGGGATTAAAATTAAAATTCTGATGCAAGTCTTAGTGCTGGTGTCTTCTGTTTAAATTCTTGTTTTTCTTTCTCTACAGGTTTTGTTAAAAGGATCAGTATCACCTGCCCAACAGATATTAGCAAACACTGTGTTGCATGTGAAAGTGGAAAGGAGTTCATAAATTACCCCAATGATTTGAACGAGTGTAAGAGATGCTCTTCATGCGACAGCATATTTGGTATGTCTGTAGAAATAATAAAGGTAACTAGTAATGACTCTTCTTTGATACAGGATTTCACCAAAAAGTCTCCACAGTTCCTGAATAGCATACAGATTCAAAACTTTTAATGGTAGAACATGAATTAATTCATGAGAAAGTAATAAGATTATCCCCCAGTTCCCTTTCATCAAGCACAAAGTAGGAAGAATAATAGTTGGTCCATTATTTATCCTTATATCTGCCTTTCCTCAGCCAAAGCCAAAGTCCTTGCAAAGCAGGAGCTATACGAACTGGTTAGAGTCCAGGAAGAGCAGCTCTTCCTCTTCTTTGCTCTCCATTTAAAAAAGAGGTGTAAGAAGCAATGATGGGAGAATTCACAATGGTTTCTTTCATGTAATTAAATATATTATTTAAAATTGCTGGAACTGGTAGTTTGTTGTCTTTTATAGAATCAAGATGTTCTATGGGATGTAGAGACAAATTATGAGATTATGAGGCATGCCTTCTTGGATGGCCCACCTACCCCAGTATCCTGTATTCAGCAGTGGAGGCAAGAGGTGCTATTTAGAGATAACACAAAAAAATCTGTCTACTTTTTATGTCTGTTCCCTGCAAAGTCCATCATCATCTATAATTGTTGGAAAGGACACTACAGGGTCCATTCATATCTAGTCATTGCACTGTCCATCTATAAGACCTTTGTACATGAACCTGATGGGTGACACCAGAGTCCAGAAATTCTATGATTAATTGTTTGATTCATTCATGTTTGCTGTTTGTATGAGTTGCTTCAGCATTACTTTCACAGGAGAGCTTCATCAAACTTTGAAAGGTAACATGGTTTCCCATCATAAGAGGGTACTGAATGTAGTAATTCAAAAATTTGTTCTCTTTTTACATGCCTAAGAAAATAGCTTTCATAGTAGATAGACATGGTAATTTTTAATGCAGAAATATTTTTTCATAGATGGAGATGGCATCATCATATACACTGATGATAAGAGAAAATTAATTTATTTGTTCTGATGCTTCAGCAGAATACTTAACAAGAATATGTTATCCTAAAAGAAAGTGGCATTCCTCATCATTGGAAGTCCTCCAGAAAAGATAAAATTTGTTTTCTGTCACAGAGAGTAAAGAACCCAACTTCAGCATTAACTGAGGAGATGGGCTACGTGTTTCTCTGAGTTTCCTTCTGGCTTTACATTTCTGAATGAGAAAAAGAAATTGGGATTTGGCAGCGCCGAATGAGTTGTCTTCTGGCAAGAACTTTATCGTGTGATCAGTTTTCTGAGCTCTCGGCCAGCAGAGGTCTCTCTGGCAGCTCTATATTCCCAGCAATCCAGCAGCTGGGCTCCTTATCAAAGCTGTGGATATGTGTTCTGAAGCTAAGCTTTGCCAGTGCAGCAGTGGTAGAGCTAACAGTGTGCAAATCTGAGGACAAGAACATGTGAGCAGGTTGCTGCTGTTTCAAACTAATACACTTTGAGAAATTTATTTTAGGTTTGGAGGTTGCAAAGAACTGTACCCCAGAAGAGGACACACAATGCACCTGCGTGAAGAACCATTTTTGCAACGTATCTTCTGTACCATGTGGGCACTGCACTCCATGTAAGAAGTAAGTTTATGCCTTCATCACTACATATGAAATTGTTAATATCGTTTGTTATCACACTCTTTTCCAGCTAGTTTCAAGACAGAGACAAAGGTAACCTATAACCCAAGAGAAAGCATACTAGTTTCCTCTGCATGTAAGATGACTTAGTTCAGTCAGCAAAATTTGCATCCATAGAGGCTTTCCAAAGGCATGCAGGAAAACTTATATATCCACCGAGTATGTATGTACCTCTTAAAAAAATGTAATAAAGTGTCTGAACTTTCCTGTTGTCTTTGTGTGCTCTGCTGTTATATTCAGAAAATAATTGCACACGTATCCCACACTTCTCCATGCTATTTTTGTGCCTATTAAGTTCTAAACTCCAAGATTTTGATATATGAAATATTTAGCTGATAAAAAGTGTTAGAAGATTTTAATAGGGTCTTTTGACAGTTTATAAAGACAGAAAAAAATCTCTTAATTTTTGTTTATGTTTTCTGCAGATGTGAAAGTGGCATAATTGAAAAGCAATGTACTTTGACTTCAGATACTGTGTGTGGAATGAAAGGTACCATTTTAAAACTAAGTAAAGTCTAGCATCTGCTGTGTTTTGACTATTTCACGTGTAGTTTCTACACGTTGGTGTGTCGTGAATTGTGACACCTAAGGGTATGATAGCTACTGGGCCCTGTACTGACCTGCAGAGTATGATTTTCCCTTGATCACAGTGCAGATGTAGAAGCTATTAATTCTTCTCAGGGGCAACTCATGATAAGTATGTCCTTAACTAAGAGGCAGCTTTCACCATTAGGAAACAACAGGAACGCTTTTAAAATCTGACACAGTCTTGTTTAAAATTTAGAGTGTTGTTGTATTGCATTTCTTAAGTTGACTTTCATGTAAGTTTTCCAATGTTCCAACAGAAACAGGAATGCCATCGTGGGCCATTGCTTTGCTAGTTGTGCTAGTACTACTAGCAATAGCTGGAGCAATACTCTGGTGTAAGTGATTTCCTATTCCTTATTCCTGTCATACTCTCAATAAGGTATTCAGCTGTTTACTCAGATGCAATTTTTTATTCTTGGAGTCTAACTGAGAGATACACTGTCTTGGATTTTAAAAACACCTCTTTTGTTTCAGGGAAGAGAAGACGGAAGAGTCTTACAACCAAAGAGAACCCAAGTGAAGTAGTCTCCAAAGCAGAGGCTTCTTCTGTAAGTATTTTTGTTTAGATCACAAAAAACTCAACTTTATGCAAGGAACTCTGTTCCATTTCAATTACTTTGGACTCCCAGGCATGTGTATGCCTCTTTTCTATAATGTTAATGAAGTAAATTTCACCATGAGGACTCTTGGGAGAAGTAAGAGAAACTCTGTATTATTTCTTCAAGATTTGTTGGCATACTTCCTAAATTGCATGATCAAGATCAAAACTTCATCAGGTCTCCACTGACCCAAGGTATCTGTCCCCATGCATAATTTCAGGCAATAGCAATTGTGAGGTGATTCCCCAAGTTTCCCCAAGTCAAAAGAGGTCAGTCTGTTTGCTCTGATTCCGTCAAAAATAGAATGGGGGAATGGTGGAGAAAACTAAAAGAAAATTTAAGAAGTGTCTTGAAATTTATTTATCCTCTTATACAACACTGGTGTTTTACAAAATATGTTTCTACTAATTTCTCTCTTGCTTCTCTTTTCAGGACAATGTACCTCTCATGGATATAGGTAAGAGACAAGTAATTTCTCAAAATTCAGGAGAAAGAAAAAAGAAAAAAAGATACAGAGATATAAATCCTACAGGAAAAAAAAAAAAAGAAGAAGAAAATGAACAACAACAAAGAAGTATTTTGTGTAGACTTTGCTGCTGTCCTTACCTGTCATTCTAGCACAACAGTGACACTTACTAAAGAAATACCAGTTCATACTGAACTCATTATGGCATTTAGTGGTATCATGAAAGTTTTGCCTCAGGAGGAATTTCTGTTGTATAGGAAGCAATTACTCATTGTCTACAGGTGCATTTCAGCACTGCATTTGGACGTGGACAGAAACACTAGGAGAAAGCAAGCTGCATTTCTAGGTTCATGGTTAATTGTGATAAGGGAGTAGTCTCACACACAACAGTGGGATCACAGAATCTCAAACCTACATTATGTTCAATGGCAAATCCACAGTAGTAATACACAATAAGAAAAGAACATAAACTCCGTGACTGTATCACAGCAAAAGACCTGCCCTGTTCTAGGACCTCTCCCAAGACTGTTTTGAGAAAACCAGGTACATGAGAGGTGACCAGACTTCAGTGTTAAAGAGGATAGAATGGGTTACAGAGAGAACTGATATTCTAAGTGATAGATAGCAATATGGATGCAACCCTACATTTTTGAATACTGAGCATTTGGTAGGAACATCTAAAGGCAAACCTTCTATGTATTGTAAAAAATTACATATTAAATGTACTGAATCATGAATACCTGAAACTTAATCTGGTTTGTATAGGAGAAGTATCAACCCTGAGGGCAGGTGATAAAACACAGTAAGATATAAGTGCCAAGTGCATTAATTTCTTTTTATGCTCCTAGATGTTGACCTGAGCAGCCATATTCCTGGTATTGTGGAGGTGATGACATTCCAACAAATCCTGACATTTGTTCGTCATCACCATATACAAGAACCTACCATAGATCAGATTACCCGGGATTGTGCTGGTGATACATCTGAACAGAAAATTAGGCTGTTTCAAACCTGGTATCAACATCATGGGATAAAAGAAGCCTATGGAACCCTAATAAGCAGTCTAAGACAGTTAAAAATGTGTGCTACAGCTGATAAGATTGAGGAAAAACTGAAGGCAGCTGATTCCAGCCATCAGGAAGGGACACAGTCTTATAATGGTGACACTGAGCAAAGCACTCAGGAAGGCTGAAACTCTCACAATGATAGTACTGAGCTAAGTAAAAAGTAAAGTAAAAATTACTCAGGTAGTTTGGAAGAGACAGCACAGAGTCATTTGAAAACTATTTCTGATTGAATTAGTACTTTTCTAATAATATTAGTAGCAAAGCTTTAAAATGTCATTTTCATTGGCAGTTCTGATTGACTCAAGAAAGTTACTACAGGAACAAGAAATAATTACGATTTTTGTAGCAATATAATTTATAAAAAGTTTTAGCTTTTTTTGGTTTTTAAGAACTGGAAGAAGTTTTATAACTTATTCACTAAAAGTTATAAGATTGCAGCTATAGGATTCACCACAAGAGGGAAAAAAGTGGTCATTATTTGAAGAAAAGGTATTGTTTAAATGTATGATCCCGCATTACTTAATCAATGTAATGTTTTGATTACATTAAAACAGTGAAAACTCTGGTGTTATGAGTCTACAAAATGTACCAGGAAGAATATCTAGAAAAAGAACCCCAACCTGTTATACACCTGATTAATTTGGAATATAGGTGTTGCTGTGTATATTCTATGCTGTTGCAAAAGGGATTTCTATGCTGTATAAAAGCACCTCTTGTTTGTGTGTTGTATATATGTGTGAAAGTTTTCTATGCAAAAATCTCCCAAGTCTAAGTAAAAGTTGTTATTTATGTTGTTCTCTGCAATGTTTGTAAGCCTCTTCTAGTGTTAAAACCCTTCAAAGAATCAAGAGCTGAAGCAGCACAACAGAACCATGATTTTTGGAAGGTAACCTGCTGACAGTATGAAGCTTTTCTAATGCAGAAACTGAAACACTGAAAACATCTTTAGCATAAAAACTAAAAATCTGCATAATGCATAACTTCTGTATTTCTTCTTGTGCAACATAGAGATGTCATGTCTAGGTTTTCTTTTACTTAAGTTAGTGAATCACAAAAAAGGATGTCCCTCTAACAAAAAATCCACCTCAACTTTCTTCCATCCCAAAGCACAGAGAACTTAGCTCCTAAATTTGAAGAACCACTATAGTGCTGACAGCTTTGCTGTGAGGTCTTTCCCTCTTATACATCCATTTTGCAAAGTCTCACAAAATCTTTCAACAGAAGAAACCACCCTGCTGGAAAGGTTTGGTTTTTCCAGGTCACACAGTAGGAAAGATGACTTTCTTGGGCTCTGCCAGTCAGTTACCTAGAGAAAAATCACCAGCCAGTATCAAGACTCAACCAAAACAGAACACCTGCCTGGCAATGCTGGGTGCCCACAGTCATGTGGAGTTCCTCTGAGTGGCCAAATTGATGGAAATGAGACACCTGGGAAGTCAGTATGTGGTCCTTGAGAACAGCAAGATATCTGTGCATGGTATCAAATAGGAGTCTGAATTGAAAGGCAGGACTTGGCTTAGCTTTAGACTCTAAATTTTTAACAGACTTGACCCATTGGAGGTCTGAAGGACACAGACCCAGTTTGGTGGTACAGCTCTCAAGCACGACACTAAGCACTCAGGAAAACCTTCCACCACATTTTAGAGCCTCTTGGCTCTAATCTGTCTGCATTTTCTAAGTATCTAACCCATCGGCTTGCCACTACCATATTGCCAAAATCCTCACACTATGCTGCTTTTCAAATGAAAACCTTCAGGCTGCTGCAGTCAGATAGTTTAATAACCTTGCACCAGGCCTGTGCACCTAGGGATTGATTAAGACTTAGCATTGTATAAATGACTTGTGTCTGTGCTATCTGTGCACAGGTCTGACATGCTGCAACAATTGTGTTGCTCCTTGCCACGTGTTGTTTCGGCTCCACATATGCAGGAGAATGAAATATCTGCCTTTCAGAAAAGCACCACAGCAGCGGTGTCGGCTGTGCCATCTTTGCCAGGGTACAAGTGTGTAGAAGCACATGAGGGAAGGAAAGACTCTCACAAGCCCTGGTAGACAGGCTGCTTCTTGTACCATGTCCCACCCAGGAAGGCATGAACGTAGCTTAAACATATGTCGGCAGGTACTTGAACTTTGCCTTCTGGCTTGGTCTCAGGTGTGAGGCATATGTCCAGCAGAAATGAAGGTAGTTCACCTCTCAGCAATTCAGTGGGTCAATTAGTATAACTAATCTGAACTATGCAGATCTTAGAGTGGAGGCACCAAACCCCATATATTTGTGACAGTGAAATAAAATGAGGTTTTTTTTCTATCAGACCGGAATTCCCCAACCTCAGTATAACGAGGATGGTTTAAAAAAAAGTCCCTGAGCAATGAGTCACATTGTCTTTAGGAGATATTTGCTGAACTCAGACTGCCATTAACTCTGCTGGTTAGCATACCTCATAATTTTTTTTCCTTAACTGGAACACTGTGCATCAAATAAGAAGATTGGAAAACAAAATGCACAATATAATCCAAGGAGTGCGTGCTGTCTACACTGCAGTCAGCAGTCAGTCAGCAGTGCAGGGTAAAGCTTGATCAACCTTAAAGTACCTGGACCAGGGACTGAAAGTGATTTCGTTCTGCTGACCTGCAGTGAAACACACAACTTTCCACTGCCTCCTGTTTCTGATATGTTTCAAACTAGGGCTGCACAGGTGAAAAAAAAAACAAAATCAATTCTCTCCAGTTTTATCAAAATCCTGCATCAGAAAAGCAAATGAGAACTGAAACAGAAACTTGCCCAGGAATGACTTCTCACATTTTGAAAAGTAGATTACAATGGAGAAACTCCTTCTTCAGGAAGCCAAGACTTTGCAAAACAATTATTCAAATAGTAACACCAAAAGAATTGTTATTTAAAATAAATACAATAGAGTAACAGGAACATACAAATAAAAGTCCAGAGATTTTATTCCTTCATTTCCCTGCAAATTGAAAGTGACTAGTCATGTGAGGGGTCTGCTCAGAAATTCCATGGGCTGTTTTGCTGTGTATACCCACTCCAGCTTCTCAGCCAGCCTGCAAACTGTAGAGTAGTTCCTCCTGCCCTACAAGCAAACCAAACACCCATGAGATGACAGAAACAAGATCAATATTAGAGCGTGGCACCAGAAGAACACAGGAATTATTAACAACAACTCAATGCAGGATTGTCACAATATGAAATAAATTATTTTTAAAGTTATTCTGCAGGCTGCCAGCTCTTGAAAAGATGTATCTGAAAAATGAAGTGCTGAGTACAAAGAGTCTGAAACATTTTTGCACAGATAGCATGACAAGCAAATTAAAGTGTGAGAGAGCTGTAAGGCTTATTTCCTACATGGAGGAGAAAAAGGCAAAAAAATACAAAAAATTCATGGAAGAATAAAACTATGTTGGGAAAGTTTTCTTGTTTTGAGGGAAGATACAACCTCAAAATTCACAGCCCTGTCTTACTCTTTGTCAATACTTTGATTCTAAACTTGAAAGGGAAGCTTGCATTCCTGCCATCCCACTGCTTGCAAGAGCAAAAATACCCACCATGTGTTTCTAGCCTCTAGTGCAGAGCTGCAGTTGAGAATTACGAGGGATGTGGGAACAATCCTAAAACAACATACAGTTGTTATTTTCTGAATAGCTTTTTGGTGGTTTTCGTTCAAGTTCCTTCCCAAACTGAAAGTTAGACTTTAAAGGCTTTTAGTGCACTAGAAAGCCCCTTGCCATCATTTTACACAGAGGTCTTTCGTTCCCCCAGTAAACCAACAACTCGGACACAGTGCTATTTATTTTCAACCTAGTGGGGAATCAACAAAAAATGTCCATGATAAAATGAATGCTGGAAAGAAGGTCTTGAACAAATACAGGAGAGGAGTTAATAATGGACACCAGTGGCAGGAGGAAGCCAAAGCTGCTGTCCTTGGAGGGACAGCAGTGAACACCCCACACCCCAGGGGCATGCAGAACACAGAGGTCACTGACCCTGCCTCCCAATACATCATCTCACTGTTGTGTCCATACAACTGCCTGTCTGCAGAAGAGGATAAATCTACTTCTGTGTGGGTCATTGGCATATGAACAAGAACTGATGAGATAGAAGCACCCAGTTTCATTTCCTGTATATTTATCCTACAGTCAGTAATGGCATTAATACTTTCCCTAGATTATCGGTATCTCTTTCTTGGTCTTTTCCTCATCCTTCCTTCACACTACATGAAGATCCTTCTCCAGACATATCTCTGGGATAGCTGAAGTTGCAGGGAATGCTTTATGAGGCTCCTCGAATCGCTGTGATGCACAGTGAGGCCCCTGGCATGCCAGTCTCCATCCCTGTTGGGGCTGGCTGTGCCCTGGCACTTCTGCTCCACTGGGTGGGGACCACGACTGTCACTGCAGTTCATGGGAAGGATGGCCATGATCTGGGATAACTCAAAGGGTCTTGAGGTTCAAGGTCTGTCTCTAAGACATAAGCACAACACCTATTTCTGTACTTCGGGGGGCAAGGGGACAACTAAATTTATACCAGACAGTATCCTCTCATTTATCCAAGGATGGATAGTAGTCACTAAATAATTCAGTATTTTAAAACGTCTCAAGCGAATTTCTTCAGACTTAAATTCTTCTAAGCTTGTTTAAACCTTAAACCACGCTGGGCGGTGGTGGTGGTTGTTTTTTCGGGAGCAGGGTGTAGCAGGCAGAGTGGAGCTCACCCAGCGCTGCAGGCTGCCTTTGCCTGTGGCCGCTGGCAGGTGGCAGCCTGTCCCTGCGCAGTCCCACGCGTGTCCCCCTCCTGCCGTTCTCTGGCGCACCCCGGGCTGACTTAACAAGGAGGGACCGCCTTGTGAGAGCTCCCTCCCCGCTACCGCCTCCCCCGGTTCCTTCCCAGGCCCTCGGGCTGGCTGGCTCTTGGGGGATGAATTACTCTCACGGGGAAACGAGCTCGCACACGAAGCGAGCCGCAGACTGGCTTGACAAACCTTTCTGTGGCAGAGCGGAGTCTGTCGTCGTGCTGAGCCACTTACAGTTCTAATTTCACATGCAATCCCTCAAGTCATGTTCCACAAGTCTTAAAACGACACCTCCAAGATGTGTTACAGCTTTTGTAACACTTCTCAGATTTGAGGATGAGCACAACCTGACTCCCTTCAACTAATCCTAGGATTAGACGGCTCAAGAAAGTCCCACGCTGCAGTGCCAAACTCCACTGCAGCACAGTCACTTGGCATCACTACTTTAAAATTCAATACCACATGGAAAAACTGTGTCATAACAACATATCTGGACTGCAAACTAAACTCTCTGAAGTCTGGAATTGGCCCTGTGACTGAAGTACGTGCAACAGTACCTGTGCCAACATGAACACGCATTGCAGTAAAGTCTTAATAAGAATTCACAACATCTCTAAGTCAGTTGAGATACAGACATTCATTTTGACTCTTATTTCTACAACTGCCAGAGTATCAGTCAAAGGTAGGCATAAGCAGTGGCTGTGGAAGTCTAGGAAAGATATGATGACTGGCCTAAAATTTTGTTCGCTGAAGAGTAGTCTTTGTGACACTATAATCAAGTGAAAAAGCAACTGGTGAATTTGGAGGAGACGGGGTGGGTGGTAACAGCTTAGAGGCTTCCTGAAGGAACTGGCTTATAAATAATACCCTTAATTACTACAACATGCTATTGTAAATGGTCATGTCTTCTTTCTCTTCCAGGCTCACAAGTTAGCCTATCATTTTAAATAACTATACATTAAATGCAAGTTTGACTTCTGTTTTAGCTACAGAAATTTTGAGAATACCCAGTTCAGGAAGTTTGTTGCCAAGACTTTTTTTTATTCTTACAAAATCTATGGCTGTTGCTCCCATCAGAAAAATTGGAAAAACTACAAGTGCTTGAAAATATATAATCCTGTACCATGAGACATCAGAGGTCACAAAGTACTCTAGGTATTGTGGGGTTTTTGTTTGGTTTTTTCATTAGCTCTATTTATATGTCTTTAGCAAACAGCAAATTGGCAACTGACAGGGCAAAGTATACAGCTCCCTTGCTGAGATATCTCTCCTGAGAAAGCACCTTATTGTAGGAGCTGTATTCAGATCTCCCTACAGCCCTCAAACGCCTTTCTCCGATATCAGACGCACCAGTGTAGGGAACTTCCAAAGAGCAACCCATAAAGATGCTATAAGAAGGGCAATGGGCAATGTTACATGCTGCAACCAAGGCAGTAATGATATGTTACATGGACAGGTACTCGTAGGTACCTTTAGGGAGTCCAGGGGAAGTGGTTTGGTAAACAGTTACACTAAAAGTTGCTTCCAAGCGTTCCTGAGCTGTGGCACCACTACAAAGTACTTGGGGCCTAATGCCTATGGGCTGCAGGACAGTTACATTTACCTGGTGACCCAGAGAGTAAACACTGTGGAGAACAGGAACAAGATACATAGGATATTTGTGGGGTTATATGTCCTGTTATTACTGCTTGCCTTTACAGTTGGAGGACTATATTAACCTGCCATCAGTGCAACTTTTTAAGTTTCCTTTTTATCTGTAAATGAAAACAGATGAGTAAATCCATGATCTGGAATTTGGGAGCTAGGCACTAGATAAAAGGTCTGTTCTGTGCAAGAGCTGGAGTCAAGTTTTCAGAGACCAGTTTCCTTCTCCCTTCTCCAAATGCATTTCTATGTGCAATAAAAATGCATAGATCTTCCAGAAAATGCAGTTTTTAACATCCCTAACTCATCCAAGTATAAGCCAACTATCCACAGAACACACGAAGGCATTTCTTGAAAAGAAATACTGTTTTCCTACTTTCTTCTCTCAGCTCTGGGTCTATTTCAAAGAATATAGTCACATATTGACTTTTTTCTTAAACAGAGGAAATTATTCTTCCAAGTGTAACTGAAAATATTGTTGTTGTCCAAATTAAGTCAATACATTACATTTGGACAGTAGTCAGCTCCATAAAATTTTAGGAAAGCAAGTGTTAGAAGCTGTAAGTAGTTCAAAATAGGACTTTAAGTGAAATCCTACTCCACATGGATTCAAGTTAGCTTTTAGGTTTGAAGAGGCAAATTCTTATCACTAGAATGCAAGGAAAATTTTTCATTTCTAGGAAGCATTCCACCTGAGGATCTAATCAGTCATCAGTTTGTAATCTCAACTTAAAATATCTGGACAGACTTACAGACAGCCTTAGTATAGATAAGTGTATAGGAGCAACGCAGACTTTTAAAATATAAAAATACTAGAACAGCCCTCCTCGAGCTAAAACTCAAAATGCAATTACACCTATCTTTTTGGTGTGTTGCCACACTATCAAATACAGAAATGCAGGTTCCTCCTTCTTCCACTCTAACCTCCTACTAATTGGTGCAGTAGATTTTAACATGGACATGAGCTGTGGCAGAACTTGGCTGTAATAACCTTCTCTGCTGTGGAGCAGAAAATTATATGGAAGTCTCCCACCTTCCAGAAGCATAATCTATGCTGTTTGAGGACATCTAATTCCTCATCACTCTTGATGACTCTGTTACCCTATGTGCCCCCAGTGTACTTAAATATGCATTGCTGTGTAAGTTTGAACATGATTCTCTCTCTTACAGGGTATGCCTAAATGATTAGGTTAGTCACATTAGTTATCTAGTGGACCACATACCACTCGAAAGGCAGACAAAGAATCATCATTTGTGAACCCAGCAAATCCACAGGGGCTCAGCACTGACCACTCTCACTTGCAGACACTGGCATCTACCAAGATACTATGTATCTAAATTCTTCCGTGGGACTAATTTGGATTAGTCTGTAGGAGTTTGTAAGAATAAATAACATGCTGTGAGGGCAGTATTACACTATAAAGCCATTTACTTAATCACGCTATACAGTCCTTTGGGATTTTTTTCCCCCCTTATAAGGTATCTGTGACTTTCTTCTTTGAGAGCACAGTACTGTTTATAATACCAAAGAGGAAATTAAGTCTTCCAGCTAAGGTGAAACCCAGGAATGTTACCGGTTGAACAATTGCCTCCAGAGAGAGTTCCTATTTAGATAAGAAATGGAAATTCCAGCCACCTTAAAATAGATGAACAAAAGTTCTTCTACTTTAAAAGCTACTGGTTACTTTCTGAGAATCTTAAGATTAGAAAGGACTTTGAAAGGTCATTTATGCCAGATCTTTGCCCTGAAGCAGGATATACTAAATGTTTTTTGTCCTATCTCAGAGATGGAGACTTCAAAATTCCCTATGTAATTCATATTGATATTTCACAACCTCTACTCCTTAGAAGTCTCTCTTGATATAAAAACGAACTCTCGGTTTATTTCCAGTCTTCCACATCTTGCTATACACACCATGACATGGAAAAGACTGCTCCCTCCCTTTTTAAAATAGCAGTCTTTTATATACCTGAACATCATCATCATGCTTTGTGCCTCTTTTATGTTTTTGTTTGGTTTGTTGTTTTTGTTTTGTTTTTTTTTTTGTCTCCCTTAGGCTGCATAGTTTGTGAAGCCTTTCTTTGGGAGCCACATCTTCTACACAATGACAAACACACAAAAATGAAAATAACTCTCTTTTTTTTCTCTCCTTTTTTGCATGATCAAGCATGATAATTCAGTTACCCTTGACTTTCCCTATGGCTATCTATCTCTCAAACTTCCTAATTAGTCTCCCAAGTTAAAGTGTACTTTTAAATGTATTTTAAACTTCTCTGTACATTGCAATCCACAGCTAAGTAAGACTCTACCTCATGTAGCAGTATGTATGCTTAGGGGGTATATAATGTCTAATTCAGGATTCTTTTTGAAAATCTTATGCCCAGTTATTTTAATCTATTTCTGCCGTATTCATTATCACCCCAGCAAAGGAAGCAGAATTCATGCAGTTAGTGCTTTAGTTCCACAAATACTTGGCTAAAATATAACACCTGAAATGAATTTCTCTGGCCCCTAACCAGGCACATTTTGTAAGTGTGAGGCTATTTTACATGTGACCAGGTTTGCTAGGTCAACAGACCTTGGCCTGTTCTGGCTCTTTCTTCATATATCCTCTAAATAGTGCTCTGTGAGAAGCCCTAAGGAAATGGGCTCTGTACAAAATCTGTACGTATCACAATGATTTGGATTTCATTTCCAGGGAAAATGTTGTTTTTATCAGGATGAAATTTGAATTCACTTAGTTACATATATTATCTAAAAGAGCTCTGTGCATCTATTTCCTTTATTCTGCTGTCATGCTGAGGAATTCTCTTTCTTGCTTCATCTTTATTGTAAGAGGGCCACAAATATGCAGTTGAGTTCTTTAAATTGACGCATTTTTCTGTTACTGTGTCAAGACAAAATAGATTTCTTAGCTTTTTATGGAGTCATTAAATCACTGTAAATGTTAGGATTTATCTCTTCAAAACTACAAGAACAAGACTTAAACATTTTGTGATAACCAGAGTCCTTTGACCCCTGCCCCTTGCTGTCATAGTTTAGCTGCTTTACCCATTTTCTTAATTTTTAGTTACAGGATACAGCCAGATCATTACCAGGAAAATTGTTGTAATTGCGCCCTGTCAAAAATTAGTTCTTTCCTGGAATTAGCCTTTAAAATTTAATTGAAACATAACTTTAATGCTCTTCATGACTGCAGATCTTTCTGAATCATTTTAGTGGCTTTCTGAATCAGTAAAATTAATCAACTCCTTCTCCACTGTTGGGACATTGCAGAAAGTCAAAGAAGGCTCGTTCTTTTAAGACATAACTCTTGGTGTGCCCTACCTTGGCTGATGTCCCCTCAGTGCAGTCAATGCTCCATGCTCCACCACACATCATTACTCTGCAGACAACAGCACAGCCATGATAGCTGTGGACAATAACAGTAAATGAGACAGAAGAACAAGTGAAATAAATAGAAATAGCTTTAGAGTCAAAGTTTTCTCTTGAACAGCAGTAACAAATGAAATGAAAGAACCCTAAGCACAAGTATTCAGGCATTCATTTAGAACAGGTCTTAGGAGTGTGTAGATGGGAACTCCATCCAAAACACTGCTCAGCACCAGACAAAATCCTTTTTAAAATACCTTATTGAAAAAAATAAAAAAAATTAAGATAGATAACTGGGTATCAATATTACTAAATGCATTAAACCAAGCAAGGTAAGTAAGTAGTTCTATCCCTAATTCAAAGGCATAACTTTATCTATAACTATATAATGGGTTATGAGAACATGTGCAATAATTTAGTTGGAAAAAAATAATAAAGAATACTGAAAAACAGGCATCATGTGCCCTAAATTTTACATATCCCTGTGTTCTACATTCCATTCATTACTGCTGGGATTCCTTTCACATCAGGGGTTGTCAATGTCATTGGTATATAGATCACACAACTAAGATCCTACAGATGCAATTATTTTGTGGTCCATCACTTCCCTGAAAATGACCAGTTGTCAGATGACAGTGGTGAACCAGTTTATTACGAATTTAAGCTGGAATTCCAAATAATTTTTGGAACTCAAACCTAGGCAGGGACCTAGTTGGCCATTTGGAACTACACCCTGAGAGCTACTATGTGACTTACCAGCTTGAAGGGAAGCTCTGTGATCCAAGCTGGGCACTGGCTTCTATGGCACATATCCCTACACAAGCAGTCAGACTTGCTGCGTTCTGATGAAGTGAGAAGAAAAAGAAATATGGAAAATATTTAACAGAAAGCCCATTTGAATGTAAATAAAGTAAACAGCATGTGCCACAGCAACAGATAAATGTTTGGAAGAACACACAGCTAGAGGGCTGCCAGCGGTCACATAGCTAAAGCACTTCCAGGATCTAGGACATCAGTCACAATGTTTACCATAAGCAAAACCACAGATGGACTCAGCAAACTAGTCAAGAACTGAATGTGACCAACATCTAAAAAGTCATTCTGAGGCCTCACAGGTGTGTTGCAGTTTGAAATATGTTAGTGCCTGACAGAAGTTCATACCATCAGCCTCTCTGCACACTCACTAACCTGCCAAAGTTCTATATTTGCAGTGGCACCTGAACATCCAAGTTAAAATGCACAGAGCACAACTTGTAAATGCACTATAATTGAAGATGTATAGATATGCCATATTTTGTCCTTTACGTGCAATCATTTTGGTGGCAACAGTGGTACAGATGTTCAGAATATAAGCAACAGATGTCAAAATTCAATGTCATCTTCACATGTTATTTTACTTCTGCCAGATAACAAAAAGCTAGGCGCACTTTCAGAATAAAAGCAGCAAAGACAGTGGTACATCAGAGATGCAAACACCTCCACTGGTACCCCAACACCAACCTAATGCCTTCCTGCCTCCCACTGGGATTAGCAGCACTGGTGACAGCCAGGCAGACAGGCAGCAGGTTTCTCTCTGAATATTCAAAATTGCATTATCGTAGAGCAGATATAGGATAAACTGTAGGAAGACAGTCCAGATAATTAGGAAGAATTCTAAATACATGTTAGGAACCCAACTAGTAATCACAGCTGATTGCATACCTGATGCAAGCAGGAACCTAAGATGAAGCAGGAAATGACCTGGCAAGAAACAAAGCTGAGAAGGAGACAGGTGCAGGACAAGGGGGTCCCAACAGATTCCCAAAGAGGTCTGTATTTTCATCCCTTAGAGACTGGAACTGTTGACTAAACTGAAACAGGAATTTGTGAAGGTGCCACACATTGGGGATGCTACAGAAAGCACAAAACAGAGCAGGTGTTATGGCTGCCTGTATTTTCATTTGATAATTTTTCTGCCTTGGCATGACCAATATCACTATAAAGTGTTCCTCACACCATTGCTGCAGGTAACACAGCCAAACACAGCTAATTTTGAATATGTAGCTACAGTTAAAGGAAGTGCTTCCTTGCTTACAATTGTCACTAAGTCAAGCCTAAGCCTATTTGAAGAGTCCCTTGGAAATTAATAGATTGAATTTTCTTCACATTTACATAGCTGAGATATCTAATACCTTTCTACCAGTGTAAGTTAGAGTGGATTTGCAACAAGAGGATATCTCCTTACCACAGGACTCAGACTAGATCTTCCAGACAGCTGGTCTGGAAGGCTGCCTGTCACATTGTGCAATGGCTGCAGAAACTTTCAGTTCCATCCATGTGTGGAAAGAATAAAAACAGAGAACTGAAGAAGAGACTGGTTTTGAGATGTGTAGGAAAAAAGCCCAAATCAAGGGTGGCAGTGTGTTGTGTTATGGTAAATCACAGTGAAAGGACTTACTATTATCTAATCCACAAGAAGAAAGGAAAATGAACTATAATACACAACAAGTTCAATACTTAATGAGATGTTGATTCACAATTATTCTGGGACCCAAATTTAAATAGAAAGGTATATTTGGGTTTTGTTTTTATTAACTGGATAAATGTCAATATAAAAATTTTGGCATCTTCAAGTTAAAAAACAAAAAAAGAAAAAAGTTTTACTCTCTTTCAGGAAGCTAGACTGTTGCAACAGCAGCTGTCATGCCACCTCCTGTGCAAGATAAAACTACTTTGTGAGTAACAGTGTAACACTGGCAGCTCCACATAGGCTATATTTACAAAAATTTGGTTTTCTTTCTTCACTATTGAATGAAGGTAGTCAAGAATAATAACCAAACTACAAAAACAGACACATATCTTTCTTTTTATCCACCACTTACCTATTCTTAAACCATAGGCTCTCTTTTCTTGGGTTGTACTTAAATTTCTGTCATGACCTGTGCAGAAACACAGCAGAATATCCAAACTTCTTTGGTTAGGGCTACAAAGCAGTCATCAATTCACTTGCACCTTAAAGCCCACAAAGTCCTATGTGCCTTTTCCCTACAGTGCAGTTGTCTAGTTCTCAGTTTCCTTGCCATGCCTCTCTTGGGGCAGTGGGATCATTACTATGTAGCACAGCAGTGCCCAGGTGGTTCCCTTAGCCCCCTCCTGTAAACCATGCATGCAGCTTTCCTTTGTCACATAACTGCACGTGGAACAGCACAGCCTATTTCTGCAAGAACAGTGGGTCTGCTGCTGTTGCAAAAAAAACCAAACCGAACAAACAAAACAAAAAACCCCAAACAAACAAAAACAAACAAAAAACACCCGGGTTTGTTGCACAGGCACAGGTTGAGAGTGCAATGCACAGACTGTCAGTGTGATGCTCCTTGGAAGCAGTAGAACTATTGTTCAGGCATGGTGCATCCACTCAGTGAAGTGTGTGCATGACTGGGGAGGACACCAGCAAGGAACAGGTTGCTACTGCCAGCCACCTTCTTCCTCAGGAGTAACCCGAGAGCACACAGGGACTGAGGCAAAGAATTTTTCTGCCAACACAAATAGCTTGAACCTGGCCACCTTGAGCTTCTTAACTCCTTCTGTCTCATATATGCCTTTCTTTTCCTAGTTTGGAAACCACCATGTGCATCTCAGGGTGACAGGCAAAGAGACAGTTCCCAGCTTCGCTCCCACAGCCTGCTAATATATACCTGGGGCAAACAGAAAGAAGAATTCTGGATGCTTTGCCTGGTCTTGAGGGCATCTGCTTCTCAGCTGGCAGTGGGGTGTATCCTTGCCAAGGATCCTTTCTGCACAGAAACTTCCCACTGATCCTGCAAGACTGCCCCTGGAAGAAGAGGGATTTTATCAGTCTTTCCTTGAGGTTCTTAATTTTCTCTCCTCTGTCACAGGTATGTTCTAGGACAGTGACAGAAAAGCTGTGGGCTTTTCCCACAGCTGCGGGCCAATCCCACAGCTTTCCTGTTCTAGTTAGCCAAAGGGATCAGAAGTCCTGCTGTTCAGGACACATTGCTTCCAGTGCTTGATTTGTCTCATAGCATTCACCCTTACCAGGGGAAACAATCCATATTACAAGCACCTTTGTGGAGCATTTTTAGATATTTTCTGTTCCATTGTGACAGCCTAGTGTGCCTCTCTGCTCTCTTCAATCAGGAAAAGGCAGTGACTCTCTGTTCCTGGCAAATTTACTATGACATACGCCAAAATGCATCTCCAAAAAAGCACTTCACAAAAAGTGTTTATTCCCAGTACTATTGTCCAGAGTGAGCTTTCTGGAAAAGAAACAATAGGCTACTTCCATGGTATCATAATCATCTTGTTTCCTGCCTTTTCAGAAGCAACAAGGCTAACACCAGTGACAGGAAACAAAGACACATCCAGGATATGTCTGTGAAGCAGCTAAAGTTTATGGCATCAACTGAAATAGGGACAGAGAAAGCATGCTGTAAAGAGAGATGGAGAGAAAATTAGTTGAGTGAACAGCAAAAGAAGATGATTGATTTTGTCATGTGTCAGTAGCTAACAGGGATGCTGTAGAAATAGATACACACTGCAACTGCTATTCCCCTTGACTGAGACAATTCTAGGGTATGCAGACCTCTCCACCATACCAACAAAAAGCTCTGGGAAGTTGTGTGTTTTTATTTTGCCAACAAGAAGCAGAAAGTTTACCCATTAAGCAGCAGCACCAGACATGTTTACTCTTCTTCCGTCATTATTTCACAACAGGGGGAGATATGGATCTCAGCCCAAGCTCCTCCACTGCTCATCTGACTCACCAGCCTATCTTCCGCTTCCTTAAAAAGATGCAAGAAGGATCTTCCGCCTCTGCCCCTTAAAACCCAAACATCTGGTCAGTCTAACCAGAGTGAGAGGTGTCCCTCCATCTTTCCACTCCATCACTTTGCCCTTCCCCTCTGGAACAGCATTATATAATTGTCTCTTTGTTCCGCTGAGTTGGTGGTACAGGCTCTTCTGCCCCCAGATATTCCACTTGATACGCCCAAAAAAGAAAGAGAATAATATCTCACATGGAATCAGTGTATGAATATCTCATGTGTTGCTTCTTCCAAACTTAGTATGGCATACTGGCTGCAGTTTACATGGAAGTGGTTTTGGTTTTGTCTGGTTGCTTACTTGTCATTTGCTTGCACTGTTTGTCTGTCTTCTCCGCTCCAGACTCTCATCCTAAACAAAAGTTTTATTGCAACGGTGTGCAGATCCTTTTCTGACAGCTATAAAACCACACACGTGCTGCATTCCCTTCCTCTCTAGTCTGGGATCTCTTAAAGTCAGGTGGAAATCAAAACATTAGCACACTATGGCACAGCGTCAGCATTACAGGAAGTTATTATTTTGGCTTTCTTTTGGTTGTTTTTTTTGCCTTTTTTTTCCTGTTGTTTTAAAGTGGCTTTGCATACTGACATTCAAAATCACAGAAGAGTTGTTTTATTTCCTCCCCCCACATGCTAAACAAGACTTCTACTTTCATTTTCTTGCAAGGTGTGCCAGGTCCCTGCCCCAGGATGCTGTTTGAGACCCTAGCATGAGATAGGTTTCCTTGACCTTTGGGCTGGTGTTGTGCTCCCCCCAGAAACTGGGGTACCAACACCTCCCAAAATGACAGACAGAAGCTGCATGTCTGAAAGCACAGCTTTACACCTCACAGACCCAGAGTGACTGTGCCTAGCAGTGGGACAGTGGATCTACACCATCCATAGAACATAGAACAAAACAATGTAGACATCCCTGAAAAAAAAACATAAAAAATTGGCAATTAAAGAAGTAATTACTGACATGCAATTTTAATCTCTTATGTAGTTTGAGCTCATGGTGAAATCACACAGATCTTCCCAGCAATCAAGAGCAGAAACAAGTCCAAAACTAACTCAAAGTTTTCAAGATCCAGAAAAATCTAAATTCCATACTGATTAAATGGGAGAAGTTGTGATGAATTCAAAACATCCACACTGATGCATGAGAAAATTTGCTGCCCATATTGCCTAAATCTGTGGGGTGGCACTCATCTAAATCATCAGAATCTAAATGTAAATTTGTTCTCTGGCCACTGTTGAGAATATTCCAGATCTCAATGCCAACTTTCAACAAATCAAACCCAGTGATCCCTACAAAAGCTGCAACAAGCAGTCACAGGAGCTTGGACTTTCACCGTGTAGGGGTGTTTTCCTACCTCAGAGACTCAAGAACAACTTCTAGTAACACATTCAAGTCAATTTTTTTTTTTTTCTGATTAACATGGAAATTCATCTTCTGTGCTATTTTTTCCCTCATAATAGAGAGCTTTCATAAGAAATAAGGACAGCCCCTGATAGGGGGAAATTAAACCAACCAACCAAAGAAAAGACCAGACAATCTTTGTTAAAAAATTAGTCCCATCTGAAATTCTGTGTCTGCTTACTGCTAATAAGAAAACTTTTAGAACATTTGTTCAGAAGTCAAGAAACAGTAGGAGCTACTCAGGAACTTTTCCATAGCAAATTAATAGGTTAAAATGGAAACATGACGGGAAAGTAAGTTTTTTTTATCTCAAATAAAATCACCTGACTAGGAAGTCTCATCAGAAACAAAAGTGTTCTACACTCTGAAACAGCCAGCGAAGTGAGTCTGATCTTGCATACACTGAACTCAATGGGAGTAATTACAGTAAGTTCCCTGGAAGCAGAAGGATATCAAATCTACCTTGACTAATTACAAGTAAAAATAAAACCTTTCTAGTGAAGAATCATTGTTAGAATAAGATTAATTAAATTTTACAAATTTTCACAATACATTGAAAAGTCTGGAGACATGAAATTTTTATCTCCCCTCACCAAAATAATAGAAAAAAAAAATTGCCAATTTTGCATCCATGAGGATTATATTGGCACTAACCAGCTGGAGCACAGCCAAAGGGTAAGGAAGTCCATTTGCACAAAAGACAATACAGTGAAATGCCCAGGCTTACTTCTGAACCATAAATCAGTCATCACTCACACAAACACCCAAATTTACTGAGTTACAGCCAAGTCTCCTCCAGCTCCCAGAAGAATGTGAATAGGGCTTACACAGCCCACAGATCACTGAGCCTTAAGTTTTGTACTGCACACCTGAGAGGCACAGCCCAGAACTTTACCTTTAGACCTTCCTGAATCTATTGTGCAGCCAAGATCTTTTAAGTGTCTTCAAATACTCATGAAGGTAACAGGGTGTCCGTACTTGGCAAGGTCCTTAACTTACATAGTTTTAAAAATTTTATCTTGGCAAGTTGCTCTGGAAAGAACATTTAAATTATCAAAAGAGCCACAAATATTTTTATTCAAAGATGCCCTTAATGCCATCTAACTTAGCTGACAACAGCATCAGTGATGTTATGTAAGGATGTTAAACCTGTCAATTTGCCAACTGAAAATTCATTAGGTCTGACCATCGAATTGTGAAACTTCTCCTCAGTTTCTATTCAGCCTCTTTGAAGGGAATATACCTGTGCCTCGGCAGGTTGTTACTCTGTGTGCTGTTCCTGGCCCATGGTGCAATCCATGGATCTGTTGTGCATATAAATGCACATTTACAAAACAAGTAACTATAGATCATATGGCAGATGATCAAACAGATAATACAAAGTCACTCAAAAAATTTGTGGAATAGGAAACAATTTCTATGTATCACTTTGCCTTTTCTATTACTGCTATCAGAAAACTTGTAAACAGTGTTTCACTTTTACTAATCTCATGCAACTTAAGCAATGCAGAGGATAGGATCCAGTTATGAAGAGAAGCTAGTAGAGTCCTGTGTATTCAAAGTGGTCCCAAGGGCTGGGCTAGAGTTATAAAAAAGGATGGAGTCTGGATTTTTCCAGTTTACCCAAATTAAATGCATCCAAATACTAACAACATACTCTTAAATCTCAAAGGAAAACATCAAGAACTAAGAAAGAACAGACATTCAGAATGGTCATGCTTATGTAGAACCCAATTCTGTGGCTTCATTCCCAAGGCAAGGGCTTCTGGGGATGAAGAAAGTCCATGAAGTGACCTTTAACTTCTTGATTTCTGGAAAGAGAGAGAAAAGTCAGCAGATTGTTCCAACAGCAGCTTTTCTCCTCTTTATAGCAACAAAGGTTTAAGTGTTCCTTCCCTCCTGCAGATGAGAGCTCCACAGGACTTGGAGGTCTCTCCAGAAGCAGAAAGACAATACCCTGGGCGATTTGTATAGCTGGGGCACCTGCTCCTGCAACCCATAGCAGTGACCTACTCAAGAGTTTTGTGCCAAGGACTACTTAGCCAGTGTCACAAGCAGGTAACTCACAAAGGCTGCTGTCTGCTTCAGTGGAGAAAGCTATTCAAAGCACACTTTGTGAAGACTAGAGAACTCCCCATCATCATTTCCTCTGCTCCACTGTGCATCCCTTTCCTGCCATCACAGGGCAGTAAAACTGCCACTTTCAACATAAAGTTTTATGTGATCACTCTGACAGTGTCACTCTGACAGAAGCTTTCATGTTGTTGCCTCCTTTTCCCAATAGCTTTACATGCTCTGGTCAGTCTCAAGCAAATCTGACAAAAGGATACCAGCCACAGAAAAAATATTTTCCAGGTTGCAGAAAAAAAAATAAATTATGAGGAGGCAGAATTTATAGTGAAGAAAGGGCTATATTGGAGATGCCACTTAGATTAAACACGGGGGAATCCAGGCACAAGCCATGACTCCACAATACCGGCATGTCATTAACTCTGCTGCTTGTGCAAGATTTGCCTGCAGGAACATTCAGCCCTTTGGATATTTATCTGGGGAAAGTGGTCACGTCATCAGCACAGGAAGTCAGCATCAGTTCTTAACCGCATGGTGTTTTCACACCTGGAGAAACTTGCTGTCCTTGAGACTATTATGCCACCATCATGTTTGCTTGAAGGCACTAAAGGCTGGGTGGAAAGCTGTTGGGGAAAGGAAGAGAGTAGATAGCTGACAACTGTATTAGTCACTAACATAATTCTGTTTAGACAAAGATTACCAAAATAAAACAAAAGTAATTGGTAAAAGATAAAGCTATTTCTAGAAGTGTTTACTTATGAAATGGCTTCTATAAACACAGAACCTTCTCAAATGTGAATATAATAAGGATCATACAATTTTCAGGGTAGTACAAGCTTCCTATGCAAGCAGAAGATTGTTCAAGAGTTCTGTGTTTTAAATATGACAGCTTTAGGGAAATGTTCATTAAAGATCAGAGAAATTCTAGATTGCACTCTGTAGAAAATTTATAATAATGCATGCTAGTGGAGCTTCCACTGCCCATTGGATCATGATTACTGCTTTTGCTAAGATGTGCAGACACAAGACAGGCACAGCCCCAGTGATAGCTAACTGAGCAGCAGTTTATGACATGAGTACATATATATTTGTACAACCAGAGTCCTCATTAGCCCTCTGGGGACACTTTTCTCTGTTCACATTGCCCGTATCCACATGCTCTTCTCTTGGGCATGTCCTATCATGAATAGGGGCTCTTTTAAGCAAGTCTGCAGAAAGATACTTGCAGAATCTCCTTTCTCCTTTGCATCTGACTCCCCTGCTCCTTACATCCCACTTTATCAGTCCATCCTGCTGACACAAGTGATCCAGACCAAGAATCACGGGACCACTACAGACAGAATGACACCATGCATGTTCCAGAAAAGCAGCATTCACTTTTTCCTGGATACACTGCATTACAGGATCAGTACTGCTCTGGACTATTCAGTAAGTGCCAACCACCTCAAAAGATGGCCCAAGCAGAGAACTGCAGCACTTTGAACTAATCAATAGAATGAAGCGCAAATTATAGGGTTTATTTTCCCATTTCAGGAGTACTGACATCCTCAGACAAAGCTGGATGACCACTGGTGGATAATCTACAGCCACAGAGTATTGACCAGAAGCCACTTCCCTTTGACATGATGTGGGCTGAGTATTCTGCGGCAGCCACAAATCAGAACCACATGACAAATGCCCTGAGGTCTTGCGCATCACACAGAAGCAGCACAGGGCAAGACAGTGCTGAAGGCAGTGACAAGGTCACCCTAGAGCAGTGACCTCTTCTCTCCAACACTTGTACTTATCTCTGCTCCATGCAGCAGCCCCTCCAGCACACACGTAACAGGATAAAATATAACAGGTCCCATGACCTGGCGGACCAAGAACAGGCTGTAAAACATACCTTGTGTCTGATCATCAGCCAGACTCCATGTGTGATTTAATTCAGTCCTGTCACTCTGCAATCTCTCTGTATTGCATTGTGCCTAACACTGAAGGAAGCCAAAAGACAAGATATTTCTCTCTGCACAGAGGCTGCAGAAGCTTAGCCAAGCCAAAATTCATGCTGCAAGGGTTGCTGCAGCAATCCTTGGTAATTCTTGGTAGGAGGCTAAGGGAGAACACTACTTTCACAATGACAAGTTACAAATAATGACTAGCTCTGACATTGCTCAGAAAAGCCACTTTCCAAGACAGTAAATGATCTGAGAAACAGAAGGCTAAACCACCAAGAAAACCGCTCTAAAAATCCCACAAGGGAACAGACTGTATATCAGAAAATCAGTGATACAACACATTCCTGACTCATGCCAGCACAAAATTATCTTTTTCACACGAACTTACTTACCAGAGTCAGATCCAGCTACAACCACACCTTAATCTGTTTCAAAACTTTTCAACTGACAGGTCTGCAATGTAGACATTTCAAATGCCCATAAGAGCTCATGTCACCAGTTTCTGGACTTCCATATGGTATGCAGATCCTATCACATCTTCATCCACCTACCCTTTCTCAACTTTGGCAGGACAGTCAACCATTTAGTGAGTGTTCTGTTTCTCACTCCAGAAACTGTGTTCCAGATCAGATCAGGGTATTTTATGATGGTTCAGCCTGCATTAACAGGCAGGAATTCCAAAAGGGAATGCTTGGGTTTGCCAGGAACACTGCCACAGGCATCAGAACAATCACTGTACTGTAACACTTCTACCCTTCCAGTGTAGCTTTCAAAGCCATGAAGCCTCTCACACAGGACATTCCTGCTTGGTTACCTCTCTTGGTCAAGCAGAAGGGTTTGTTCCTCTACGCCAACCAGTTTTGGAACAATATTTGTATTGTCTCAGTTCTTTGATATAACACAACAAAGCAGATAGATGACCAAACCCAGGGTATGTAAGTAATGAATAGGTCAGTATTATCTCCTAAAGTTGTTACTGGAGCATTACCACAGCATATTTACCCCGGTTTTACCGTAATCCCATTTAGCAATCCAGAGGCTGATGACTTGTGGTAGTTGTCTCACAATTAATCTGTTATTATTAAACATAATTTTGGGGCAATTAGGGGATCTAAGCAGGGAGAAGAGTGAGCGATAATGTATTCCACCTTTTATGTCTCCCTCAGGCATTCAAGTGCCAAGTCCATACACATAATTAAATGAACACCAAAATACTATATAGCTATTAAATATGTAAGTGATTTCAGTGAAGGTGTAAGTGATTTCAGGGAAGGTCCTCTGTGTGACTCAAATAAACTTTTCAAGATAGACCAAACTTACAATTTTACCACAAGCTAGAAAAATAGGGTACAAAATTATGTGACAGGAGAACAAGAAGGCAATGAGAGAAGAGAGGGCAAAATTTATAACTAACCAGTCTTATCAAAGAAAAGAAAGATGACTTAAAATGTGACGCATGGATCTAAAAGAAATATTTTGATTGTTAAGGCAAAAACCTAAAAGTTTAGAAACTATGGGTCTGGCTCATCTGTGTGTGCTCATCTTCAATCCTTGCCGTCCAAGGATTCACACCAGCACTGAGCTGCATACTGAGGAGTTTCCAGTATATCCCAGGCCACTCCTAATCCACGAGGCTTGTAAGGGTTCACCACTTACAGGCTGGTGAATGCACTAGAGAACACTTGTTGTTGAGATAAGGCCATGTCCCAACTCATCAGTTCCCCAAACAGATGTATGAGAAAAGCCTTCCTTCTGGTTACAAACTTAAATTCTGAGTCACTTTAAACCTATATTAAAGGCTAAAGATGAAATGCAGGTAAAAGAGCGTTTGTTCATCACAACCAAGACAGACAGAAATTTGTAGATTTTACAGAAAGTACTGAGGAAATCATAAAATTCTTGTCCTGATATCCAGATGAGTTGTTTCTCAAATGGATTTAAAGTATACTGGCCTTGACTGAAACCAGATGCAGCCAATCAGGTCAGAATGATCATTAGTTTAGGATGACTGTCCCCCACAATTTTTAAAACATGCTATACCACACTGTGTTTCAGGGCAGTAGCTCCATTCCATGCTTCTCACAGACTGGTGGAAAACACACAGGCTCTCAGGACACAGAGATAGGTTTCAATGACAGGGAAGGTTAAAGCAGTGGGAGCGAGGGGAGTGGGGAAGGTGTGTTTTCTCTTTTTCCAACTGCAACCTTACACTATTCATCTCACTCCTGTGTCTTTTTCCTCCCCACCACTTGGTCTGGCTCTTGATCACTCAGCACCCAAATCAATCATAGAGAGCATCTCACAGTCCCTTGCCCTTATGAGTCAGAAAGGACTGTGCATGCTCAGCCATGAGAGACTGTCAGAGAATTTTGATCTTCTGTTTCAAGAAGTTAGTGCTGAGCTACTTGTGACTTTTTTCATGAGAAAAGCAACATACTTGTTACAGACTAAAGGTCAACATCCTCTGTTTATGTATGAGGCTTATGCACAAGGACAGAAGACCATCTGAAGGAAGACATCATCAGAATAATTTTAGCATTGCAAACAAACTCATTCTCAATTCCTAATGTAAACTTAGCCCTTCTGTTTATTATGGGACTTAATGGACTGTCATTAACTATTCTCAGTTTTATCCTCCTAATCTTGAGGAATGATTGATACTGAAGTATTTGAAAAAGATTTTGCGTGGTGACCTTTGTGGGACCCCGGCTCAGATTTTTTACTTATTATGGTTTATACAAGAAACAAAGTTGTCCTTTGTTGTGTTGCACAGTTTGACAAAAGATCTTGTATCTCATGAAAAGCTGTGTGCAATGTTACAGAATTTTGGAGGTAATTTCTGGCCAGACTCTTGCTCTCCTGTGTTAATAATGTGTCATGCATCTTTGCATAGATACACATAAATTCTGTAGATAAATTCTTGCTGAAGTACAATTGCTTTTGGTGGGTGGTCTGTAGAGATGAACTGTTGAAGTCTGGCCTCAAGGTAACCTGTAAAATCTTCATGTCAGATAGCAACTATGACAGTAAATGATCAACTATGTAGTCCCTCTTGGCAACAAAGGGTAGAAGCACCAATAATTTTCTTAAAAGAAATCTGAAGACATTTCCAGCTTTCAGCAGAGACTGTTTACGGTATTTGAATACAAGGAAGGTCAACCAGACTGCACTTGGCACTGCCAAGAACTGAAAATGTTTTTGAGGAAAGCCAAGAAAGGTCACTTAAAAATAAAGCAGCTGAAAGATTCCCATTTCTTTACCACATTGGTAATAAAACAAGGTTTCAGAAACAGTCACAAGAGTGAACAGGGAATTTCAAAAGATTTCAGGACTTGCTGTCTATGTCCCTGTTCATATTTAGAAGCAAATGCAAATTATTTAACAGAAGGGAGACAACTATGTTATGTATCATTAGCCAGCAGTGCGTTTCAAGCTAAGAGATTATAAATGCAGAGGCACAGAACAAGAAATCTGAAACAGCCAGCCAGCAGAGAAAGAAACTTAAATTCACTGGAGACCATTCTTTCAATCTTTCCAAGTTATATCAACTCTGTTTGCTGAAATGACATTAGCACTCGTGTAACGCAGTTTGGCTGTCATCCAACCCACTTGGACTTTCCTTCTCTGAAATGGAACTACAAAGTTTCCTGGTTTACTAATAATTCTATTTATAGTTTAGACATGTTTTCCTTTTACATAGAGGCACATAGGGAGCAGTTCACCAGGAATTGAATAGTGAGTGCCCAGAGCATGAATGGGGGGAGGTAAACACATGGACAAAGTAGGGAGTGGGAGCTCAAGCACCATTCAGGTTACCGGTGAGCTGCTGACAGGGCAGAAAGATGCTTCACACAGCATTTGACAGATCTGTGCTGCTGGCCTTAACCAGCAATGTGCTTCTGGGTTTTTCCCAGGACTGTACAGAATTGAGCAACAGGGGAACCCTGTTAATACATATCTGATAACACCTCCTGCATTAGGGCAGAATCACTAACCCATATGGATACTAATGAATGTCTCTGAACTACTCTTTCTGATGACAATGACTGAAAACAAACCAGAGAATCACCTTTCAGTCTTATGTGAACCTTAATGCTCACGTCTTCCTAACACATTACAGTACTCTATTATCTAACCAAATCTTCATTTATTGCAATTGAAACTCACTATTTCTCTCCTACTTACAGTAGGTACAGAGGGAAGAAAAAGGTACTGCTTTTACCTTTGAAGCAGCCCTTTTATGCTTTTGAAGAGTGTATGTTTCCCTTTAGTCTTCCTTTCTGATGAAATAACCCAAGTGCCATTTTTTCCCCATCTTTCCTCATAGATCACATACCCAAAAAGATTCCTAATTGTTATTCCTGTTCTCTGAACTGTCTCCAATCTGTCTGCATCCTTCTAAAGCCATACTGTTACAACAGTGCTGCAGCTAACATTTTGCTAATACCACATGGAAACCTTGATGCTCACTGCAAGCTAAGGTTTGTTTATATGACCTAGCACTGTGGATGTGTTTTCATATTTTCACCCACTCCATCTTTTTTCTATCACTTAACCACAAAAACCTATGAAAGACAGCTTGATCTGTTTCAAAAACACAACCTATTTTTATCCGACCATTTCTTCAATTTATCAAGGTCATTTTGAATTGTGCTGACCTTCAATTTACTGACAATATTATCAGGCACAAGATATGCTAATGAAGCACCTAATTCTTGCACTTTATTCATCCTATACTAGATTCATTTATGTCATGTTTCCCTGATTAATTTTTCTGAACAGCATCAAAAGCCTCAGTAAAATCACAAATGTGAAAATTAGTCTTTCTTCCATGCTCACAAGGCCACTTATAGGGAGCTTTGGAAGTCAAATAAACTCATCTGCTCCTTTTCTAGTATATGACGTGAATTTAAACTAAGCTGAGTCTCAACCTTCAGTTCTTCTTTTTCACTTCTCACTGACACAGAGAAAATACACAAAAAGAGAGTCTGAGCAGAAGACACAAGTGTGTTTTTAGCTCAACTCAGCACAATTCTGCAGCTGAAGTTGCTGAAGTCGAGAGTACACATGAAAATATAAAAAAAAAAAAAGTAGAATTAAAAGTAACTGCTTACGACAGTAACACTAGATCTTCTGGTAGGTCAGAAACTTCCCACTTAAGGATCAAACAGCTAGTGTTCAAAAGGAAGTAGTAGAAAGCATCATAAAAAGTGCATGAAATTGTCAGAAAAATGTGAAAAACAGTTCTAAACTAATCTAGAAGTGAGCTTTACAATTGGAAGACATCCTATCATTTCCAGATAAAGAGAAAAGCCTACTTGTCTACATATTTCTGGCAATAAAAAATAAAATCAGGTTTCCAAATTTGTCTTTAAATCAAATAGCCTGAAAATTCTGCCTCGGTACTGAAAAAAACAAAACAAAACAAAACAAAAAAACCAAAAAACAAAAACAAATAAACAAAAACCCAAACAAACAAAACAAAAAAAACAAACAAGAAAACTCCCAAACAAACAAACAACAAACAAACAAAAAACAGAAAAAATTACAAATGCCAAACAAAAACTGATAAACAAATTCCAAACCCTAAAACTAAAACAACCAAAAACAAAAATGGAAGAGCAAATATTTTCCTTAAAGAAGAAAGTTATTGACTAATTGTGCCTGTTCAGTAAAGTGATTATAATGAACCGAGTAGGATCTCTTTCAACTATCTATGAATGTTTCAGACATGGCAGCAGAGTATCATGATAGGTCTCTTCTCAGAAGACCTATCTGAAAACATAGAAAACCCTCCTGCAGTTTCCAACTGTTATGACAGTGGAATATTTTCAGCCATTAGATCCCATGAAATCATTGTAGCTAATCAATTAAAAGATCAGTTAATGTATTGATAGAATCAGTAAAGCTGGAGAAGATCTGTGAGGATCAACTACTCCAGCCCCCCTCTCAGGACAGTCGGATCAAGTTGCTCAAGGCGTCAAGTTCTGAAAATCTCTACTCCATACTGTTATTTCAGATGTTATCCACTATGAAAGCCCTTTGTGAAGAGCGCTGCTGCAATTTCCCACATCAACTGGCTTTACCACATGTGCCGCACAAGGTACAGTGTTGGTTCTCTCACACTAGACGTGGCCAAAGTCAATGATGCAGCATCACCATTCTGTGCACCACATACATTCACATGGGCGCTCTTAAAAGAAGTGCAGCCAGCACGTATTACATGAACTGAAATGGTTAAGTAGCAATTAGTCTGAGGCACTTTTTTCTCCCATAATGTATTCATCCCTACAGAATCACCTATAAAAACCTTTCAAAACCTATTAGAACTACAGCTTCTACACATGTTTATGGTACTACTCAGAAAGAAACCTATTGGGGACTAACACAGAATAAGGAAGGTGGCATTTGGCATCAGCAGGTTACTTGAAAAGACTCACAATTTTTCCCAATGAGAAAGGAGAGTTTGTCTGTCTAGTAACCATATTGCATGGAGCTATGCAAATTGCCCTCCAGGGCACAGATAAGTTCTGTGACACCTCACTGGTGGAATGGAAAGTATGAATGCCTCAAACGCTGACACACAGAACACGTAGGAGTGCAAAACAATTATATTTCACTTAGTGAAAGTCCACAAACCTACTACAGTTTCAATCACCTGACATCACCCTGTAAAAACAAGTCTAATACATGCAGGTCATCCGGCCGTGGCATGGCTGGAGGGGAGCGTGGGCACACAACATTCTCATTACCAAAATTTCCATTCATCTATTCAGCTTCAATGGGAATCCTTTATAAAATGAGAGCAGTGCTCCCACATTCTTTCCCATGTGTTAGGGCACGCAGATTGGCATAATGCTCAGAGCTCTCGGATTTAATTTTTTTAAACTGTCTCTTCTCAGTTAATCATTTTTAAAGAGCAGGAATCTGACATGGAAGGAAAACTTACAGCTTTTCTGTACATGTTCCTAGCACAAAAAAAAAAACAAAAAACAACAAAAAAGCACCAAATTGAAACCTACTTTTCTAACCTCACCACTATTTTCATACAACTTGTTTTATGCAGTACAAGTTCATAGCAAAAAAAGAAACACTTCAAATATAGTTAAAAAAGGAAAAAAATTGCGAAAGAAATATCAACACAAACTATGATATTAATTTAGACTCCTTTGAGAACAATCCTATTCTTAATATATTTCATCCCTATTTGATTCTGTTACCATTTTACATGTTGAAAAACAAACACTGTGGAAATAGAACATGTGATCTAGCACAAAGTAAATAATTTGGTGGATGTCCTTCCTGGGAGAAAAAGAAGTTACAGCCTGCTTCAGCTAGTCCAATTCCCATTTGCAGTCATGTTAACTTTTCTTCTTGTATTAAAAAAAAATCAATTAATTCTCATCACTGAACATCACCACTATTACTGAAACAAAAAATATATCTGTGAGATGCAGTAAAGGTTCCAGCCAAGCATATCAAGGCCCGGTTTCCTCTGAAGAGTAAAATGAACTGGCTGAGCCTGCTTCCACCCATTCATGTGTGTTTTTTGCTCTTGCTGTTCCCAGGAGCCCTGTTAGGTGGATGCACACTGGAACCCTTGGATGGAGTTCTCTTGCCTCTTTGCCAGGGCTTACTGCCTGACAAAATAGCCCTTTTTTTCCCATCCATAGTACTATTCTTACCAGTGTTGCAATCATCCTGCTTCTCAGTTCATATATACAGTTTCACTGCCATCACATACCAAGGTAATATTCCCTTCCTGAAAAAGCAACACTAGCTTTTTCTGTAATATCATAGTGTTATTTCAAGGTAGTAGGTAGAGACTCCATCCCCAAAGTTATCCCATAATTCACTCCAATTATTTTGCCAGACACCGATTCACAGCTGCAGATGATCTCACACAGACACAAGAACTACAAAAGCCTTGGTCAAGTGACAGTTTATGCTCTTGTTATACAACTTGAGGGCACCTCTAGGGCAATTCAATTTTCCCAAAAGGATATTCTATTATTGTTAGGTCACCTTGTTTGGCCCCCACTTATGTCATCTACCATTAAAGTGATGTTACGTGACTGACATAAAGGAAGAGATTTCAGGATCATTACTACAAATTTCCTTGAAATGCCTCAGCTTTCCCTACCATACAAAGAAATTATTTACAATACGAATAAGGGGCTTAGTGCAAACAACCTGTACCAAGAGAGGCAATATGGAAACGAAGAATCAGTCCTAAGATCACCCAAAGTGTTTGGCTGTTCTGGGTCTGGCCAGCTCTGATAGCACACAGACATGGGCAGAAAATCTTTGACCATTTGAACTTATCCATTTGAAAGAAGATGCCCACAGAAACCACCTAAGGAATGGAGAAATTCTGTTTCTCTGGAAAACTGCTCTGAAGAGAAAGACAGAAGATGAATTAAAGCAGATTAAAGGCAAAAAAATCCAACTAAACAAATAATAAAAAACCCCCAATGTGGTATGATACTAGTTTCTTGGATAAAACCTGTGGGGATTGTATGTATTTCAGCTGTAGAATTTGAGAGAAAAGGAATGGAGAAAGACCTAAAGGTTTAATGTTAGACACAAAATTGTTAGACACAAAATCTGACGTCTGAGGAGTCACTTGAGCTCCTGAAAGTAGGTGTCAGATGCACAGATAGTGAACACTCCACTAAAGAATTCCTGGATTGTTAATATTTAACATGAGGAAACATCTCATTAATAACTTTACGAGAATAAACATTTAACCTGACTCCAAAAGATAACTCTCCTCTGTATATTACACTTACTCATCTCTCACCAAAAAGAAAACCTTTAGTAGTTTAAGAAAGGCTTGAAAACTGAAAGGGACAACTTAATGACTCACCAAACATGCTGAGATCCCAGAGAAAAGGGTATGTCCCTAGAGGAAACATCTGGACAGATAAAAGGCTTTTTACCTTGTTCGGTTCTGGGAAGTGCAATCGTTTAAGCCTAACATCTTCCCATAAGTACACAAAAGCCTTAGTGGAAGACCAGTTTTCACAAGAAGTACCAATTTAGTCATACTTGTTAAAGAAAATAAATATATGTATTATAATAAGTTACATGGAGAATCTGTCAGAGATAAGTACATTCTAGGGAAATTTTTCTTCACTATCAGAATTTGTTAATCTTAAGAATAAAGGGTATTGCATTTTGTACAGTGAAAATTGAAACCAAATTAATCTCATGTTCTAAATCTCAGTATTTGCCAAATTGCAGTCTTTCAGCTCAGGCCTGGCAACATTCAATAAAAGATGGAAAGACAGCTGGTAGCAGGCTGAATCTTTGAAGACTACACATGAATCAAATACACACGAATTTCCCTGACATCATAGTGTTTGTTTCTCAAATGAAATTGAATTTGACCTTTACTTACAGCTGCCCCAAATGTTGTTTGTATTAGGCTGATCACTCTGCAACTATTTTCTGGGATTAGATCCCACTTGTTTTGAATTTCTCACAAAAGAACCCTAACATTTTGGTTATCCCTGCTGATACAGAACACCAGGAGATATCCACTGCTGTCAGTGGAACTGATTGACACATCAGGGCAGCACCCAGTCTACTTTTCTTGTTGTATCAACGAGTACAACCGTAAAAAAAAAAGTCTTATTCTTACTTTCAGCTTGCTCAATAAAGGAATACACCATGAGTTTTCAGTACACTGTGATGAACAACTGATAATTTTCACATTTCCCTGCAAGATAATACTAATCTAGATACCAATTATTTTCTTAAAATACCTCCCTGGCTCTCCCTTTGCACTCATGACTTTACCCTGTAACTATCTTGAGAGGGAGCATAACCATTCAAAAGACCACTTCAAACTTAAAACTTGTCATCTCCACTGTGTACAGTAAAGAGGTATATATTCAAATGAGTAGGAGAAAGTTTGGAAATGAAGCAACTGTTCTAACAAGTTGGAAACTATGGGATATCCATCTGTATAATGAAAGAATAAAATGTCTGAAACAGCAGTTTTGAACGACACAGTTGGAGTTCATATGTGGATTAGGCTACAACTTCCTCAAGTACTTGCTGTGCTTTGGGTAAAGCTTCATCATGGAAATAGGAATGTCTATGGTATTTAATAAATTAAAATGTTTATTCATAACATAGGTCATTGTTTCATGCAGCACTTGATCAAAAGAATTATGTTAATTTACAATCCATATACTGTGTAATTCAAATAAAGGCATCCAATTGTCAGTAAATGTGAAAATGTCAGACAATGCAGTAAAGCGTAGCTTTTCCTGTATTTATGTAACACTGAGATTACTTCTTGTTACTGGCTTGCCTGAAACCATTAATAAATCTTGTCTAACTTAAAAATCACATATTACCTGTGAATATGTTCATAGTTCAACACCATTATCACCAGGGAACAAATATAAATAAAACGAGGCCTGCAAGGCCCACAGGAAAATGGATACAAGATTCTGCTTTGTGACCTTGTAGGCAACTGTGTTAATCAGACACCATTACAGACTGCCACAACACAGTTCTGAGAGAGAGCAGCATGCTGCATCAGCCTTTTACCAAGAGGAAAGAGAATAAAGAATGCTGCCAAAACACTCCTGAGACCTTGAACCTAAATCCAAAACTGTAGGTCTTGTATATATCCTAAGTGTCATCTGCCCTGGAATCTCCTTATGGAACAGAATGAGGCAGCAGACCTGTGACAAAGCATACTTTTGTGACCATATCTGGAATGCCACCTGGAGTTCAAATAAAGACCTCCACTGTGTAATCTGCAACAGAGAGACTCATAGATGGAATAGTTTGGACGGTGTTAAGCAGGAAAAAAGTAGAACTTGATAAAAATTTTAGAACAAATGTGCTTTACTTGTACTTATGTCTTAGTTTTCCCTCAAGACTTACTCTTGTCTATTCTGATGGCCATTCATGCAATTTGCACAGCCTTTATGCCCATGAAGTAACTTAGTTTAAGGGTAGGGGAGATTCTACAGGAAGTAATATACATGAATAATATTTTAACTGTTATTAAGCATATGAATACAATGTCTTCAAGAAGAAATTGTTAATAAAATAGTGATAGCAGTAGTAGTGACACCTTCATCACTAGAAAAATTACAAAATCAAGCAATAGTTTACATCCAGGAGGATCTTCTAATAAACTATTCTCTACAGAGTTGATTATTTTGAAGTAAATTACTACTTCAGAAACAAGAGGAGGAAAGCTTGCTGCCTGCACTACACCTTGCCTTTTCTTGCAAATGAATATATTAACAAAACATTGTTCACTCTTTATTTCATAGAAGCACACAAATTGAATAAC
The DNA here is from genome assembly GCA_013399695.1 of Formicarius rufipectus. Classification (NCBI taxonomy): domain Eukaryota; kingdom Metazoa; phylum Chordata; class Aves; order Passeriformes; family Formicariidae; genus Formicarius; species Formicarius rufipectus. The sequence continues at coordinate 1,263,489 of VXAU01005056.1, read as the reverse complement.
CTTTTGAATAGCTCCCAAAACAGAAAATTTTTTATGGCAGTAGAGCATTAAGAACATCTGTTTTACTTCTAGAAGAGCCAAGAATAAAAATATTTAAAATGCAGGAACTGATCTGTATGATAAAGTGCCAAATGTACTCATAGTATTACTCTGAGTACTAGTAGTAATCAGTAGTACTCTCCTGTCTTTTAGCCCCTGTCTAATATACTTCTAATATCAAGCTCATGGGGATTACTTTAATATGTTCATGAAGCACAGAAAAGTCTGTAGCATGGTATTTAACTCTTGCTTTCTCTTTTTCCCCCAGAAGCAGAAGTAACCCTTCTCTTCCAAACAAGCCAGTTTCCACTGCACATTTGTCAGAAGCCAAAGGCCACTGTGAGGTTCCAAAGCTTTTTGTCCATTATTGTTATATCCAAATAAGGAGAAAGTAAGTCTACAAGTCCCAGATGAAAGGCAACAGGCACCACGTCCACCCAGGTAAAACTGGCACCCAACTGCAGAAGTATTTCTCCATTATCTTAGGGATAAGTGATGCTGGGGAAACTTACTCAATGCCTGGCTTGAACCAACGAGTTTGTTCCCATGTGTGAACTGAGGAGAGCATATAAACAGTCAGATTTCTGTATTGGAGATTAATTACTGCAGTGTCCATTGTCCATATTGAAATCCACTTAAAATAGTCTGAACCAATGCCTGCCCTCTCTCATGTTCCTCCCAGCTAGCTTCCAGAATGGAATGGCCAGAGGAGGTGACAAGGAGATGGACCAGAAAGATTAACTGCTTGAATAATCCACAAAGCAACTTAGAAGCTGAGGTGAAGCTAAAAAACAAGCTTCCATTGAAGTCAATGAGAATTTTAACACAGGAGTCCCATTGGAAAAGAGAACCACCCAAAGAATTTTTTGGAAGTGGCCTTCTCAACACTGCTTTAAGGGCTGTTTGTGTAGCATATCTAAAGGTGATCTAAATTTCAGAAGCCTCAAGGATTTCATGAAATTATTTGCTCAGGTTAGCCATGGTCTTTCTACAAGAGCAGGCAATTTAATTTACTGGTTTCACTGTCAAAAGGACCTTAGAGGCTTGAGCACCTGTGCATTTCCTGAAGAAAACCCCGAGTCCTCCTTGCAGGTGACTGAAACATTTCCAAGACACACACAGTCCTCCCTGTTCATGAATTCCTTGGAAGCAGAGCTTTGCACAAAAATCTGGTTACTTCAAGAAATACTGTCCTCTGCAAAGAAAGTGTTCACCTATTACTAGTGGCAAAAGTTTTGCTACAATAAATGAAATAGTTTCCAACTCTTTCTGGAAAAGAAGTCAGACAGATCCATATGGACACCTTTCTACAAAGGACACGCTCAGTCATAAGTTGTACAGACCTCTACTGAAGGCACGAAGAGGTCAGGTTTCAGGCAGTACACAGCAAAGTTCACATCCTTTTCTTCCAAAAGATACATCATTTTCAGTATCTAATAGATTGAAAAAAATTTGTTTCTCCTCAGTTTCTTATTAGTTATCCAAACAGTCAGAGAATGACTTAGATGGATGCAGAGATTCAGATATTTGACATTAGAGAAAAGAGGCACTTTACATAGAGCAGGTGTCAAGCCCAGCTGACACGTACAGATAACTATGTACTCATCATTTGGGTGAACATGGCTCTAACAATATATTCTCAAAATATACCTTCTTCAAATTTTGTTCTGTTTCTTCCAACTCTGCTGCCTGCATTTGACTGAATAAGCTTCTGTGACAACTTAGTCTCTTCTTAGGAAAGAGGCCCATGTTTTTCAAAGACACAATGTTAAATAGGGGATCGAAACTATCTATCAGAAGAGAGTTATAGTCTGGGTTTCTTTGGGTTAGAATTGGTTTCAGTTTGACCAACACTATGTTAGGTCAGCTTTATGAGAAACTTGTTAACCATCCCTATCTGAAGCCTGAAACACAATTGGAATTGACTATCTCATGTCCTCCAAAGCTAAAATGTTTCTTTCCTCTGTTTTCTTTTGACCTCAGACAAACAAAAGGTCATAAGTGTTTTATAAATGTCTCAGAAAGAGAATGATTCATATTAGTGTCATCTTGTGCTTTTCTCTGTAAGGGAAGTGATCCAAGACTTCAATCCAACATTCAACCATTTTGATCCCTGACCACTTGAGGTATTTGTTTTCATTAGAGCCATTGAGATCATTAGGCCAGTCTGACCTCCTGTATATCACAATCTATACATTTCAGCTTAGGTGGGTGCTGACTAAGAATGTCAGTCCTCTAAGACAAGCCTTAAAGTAGGTGCAGAGAACAGGAGAACTCCAGAGTGGTCACTATTGTTTGAAATGGTGGTGGCACCAGGCAGCTGAAGGGGGCTAGGCAGGCTTGTGTGTGCTGGTAACAACAAGGGGATCTCGAGGCACAGGGGAGATTGCATGAAAGGAGACAAAGGTAAAACAAAAAAACAAAGGTAATACTGTCTTCATCCAAAATTGACTCTACTTGGATCTCATTCTCAGAACCCCCTTAATTCCTTTTATTTTATCCCAAACTCCACTTCACTGCTCCCAGCCTTCCTTTTTCTTTTCTGCTGAATCTTTTTGCTACTGCTAAGAAAAAAATAAATTTGAAAAACTCCAACTTTCTCTGCTTAGGAACATTCAAATTGGTGTACTCCACCAAAAAGATTCTGGCTGCCTCTTTCAACCAGGGGATTCCCAGTGTATAAAGATTTGCTTAATGTGAGATTTGAAAGTCAAGTAACATTCATACCTACATTTTCAAAACAGATCTAAAAATAGTAACAGAAATTGTTATTATGTTTCCACAGCAGAAAAATAATCCCTGGTTTCCCATAATTATAGCTAAGCCACATGCAAAGAGGGTATAATCAGAATAATAAAAATGTTTGTTGAAGTGTTCTCTTGGTAGGACTAAAATTGCAGGGTTAAGCAAAATGCTTGTGTTTTCTGAAAATTGAAAGCATTAAATCTTTTAACAGAAATACATCATGAAAATAAATTAGACATAGTAATATTAGATCAGTTTTATACTAGAAATCAGCATTTTGTGGAATGCAGAAAGAAGTGACATTGCCAATCAGCCTATTCCGTGTTAATGTCAGCAAACACTGTACTTGCCTTCAAGCAAAGGTGGTACAAACTCTTCAACAGAGAGAAATTCAGTGATAAAAGGCAGCTTTCGTCTTGCCTGTGCAGAAATACAGTGAATCCCCTGCCCTTACTTTTCAAAAGAACAAGTTACATATACCAAGAATGGATTTGAAATTAGAGATAGATTCTACTGCATTAGGTATACCTAACCAGGGTCATTCTCACCTTCATTCAAATTACTTCAAATTATTCCTGAAAATCCTCAAAATAAGTCCCCTGGAGCTCCACTTCAAACTGCAAGAGTCTTGGCTACAGAGATGGCAATGATGAATCTTGTCATCCCTGATGACTTGCACAAGTTGGGAAACTTCCTTGTTATTAATGAGTTACTTCAACTTCCATACACTGACAATCCCTTCCTTCCCACACAGGCATATACCCACTGGATTAGTCCGCCACTTGCATAGATCATTCTGCAAGTGAAATTATATTCCTACTACCCACATTCCATAGATAGGGGGAGGCTTTTTGTGTTGGTGAAACTCTGAAGTCCGAGAAACCTCAAGGCTGACAGGAAACAAACATCATAGCAAGAAAAAACTCAAGCTCAAAACATTCTTCTGGAAAAACAAACAAACAAATAAAAACAAACAAAAAACCCCAAACAAACAAAAACCCAAAACAACCTTGCATTTTGAAAATCCACAGAAGGAGAAGTGAGTTATGAACATCAAGAAAACTCGGTCCAGCTGTACAAGCTGAGGTAACTCGGTACTCCAGAGTTAACTAAGGCCATAGGGTTGATGTTCATGCATGAAGGAGGTTGGTTTGATCTACATTTAGATGTCAGTCAGTCATAGTTCACTTATATGTCATCTAGACCCTCCAGAAACTCTTTGAGATCTAAGGACTTTGAGAGCCCAAATGAAAACACAGTCACATGAGGTGCATATAGTTTAAAAGGAATGATCAGTTATCATCTCAACCAAATCCACCAGGGTAACAGATCTTCCCAAATGCTTCCCTAATGGCTGGTACAGCCATCTCCAAGTACCCAAAGTATGACAGGCATCACAGTCTGTCATTTCTATCTCTGCAGACATTACAGTTTCAAACAGCTGATATAATTTTCTGAGGTCTGCTTACTTGAAGGCTATTTCTAAGCTAAAACCCCACTATAAATCTTCCTCAGCAGACCCTGAACTCAGCACCATCTTTACTGGCCAGAGAAGCACTCTCTCACTGCATTGTCATAAACATTTCATCATGAAACAGCAAGGCCCTTTCTAGACTTTGTTCTGCAGTTGACTGAGGTACCACATGATGCTAAAGTTACCTTGGGTTTTGGGACTGGAATTAACATCTGAGAAAGCAATGAAAGCCATTTGCTTTCAGAGATCCCAGTTTTCGTTATTTTTTTTTTCTTCACAGTCATTACAACATCAATCAATAACAAACGTTGTTCTCCCTGCCCTACTTTCTCAAATGCTATGCCTAAACTCAGTTTTATATATAAATGGCAGATATTTCAAGAAACAAGGATAAGGTGTTTGTTACCAGGTGTTTAGGGTCCCAGTCTACCTGACAATACCCAGAAGAAAACTATCCTTTCTGCAGCCACCTCTCTAACCAAAACCCTAATTGACCACTTCCATAACCAGAGATTAAGCACTTCAGTCTTTACCACACTTAAAGAAAATATTTCCTGGAGCAGTCAGTCAGCTCTGTTTCTTTAGTGGCTGTGAATAAACCTTCCTCACCATCTCCAGCCACCTCAAATACTAAGCTTAATCCCAAATAGCAGACCATCCCTAGCCTGAACACGGGTATCCCAGCTGGCCACTGAATTTAGCATAAGCCATTCTTTCCCACTGTACAAGTTCAAAGTCTGTCTTTACAGGCAGTACAGGCTTTCTCTTGTGTGAGCAAGACAGGCTTGAGGGAGTAAGCTGTACCTGTACAAATTGGGCAGAGTCTTCTAGGGTCACACAAGTAACAGCAACAGATCCAACTTTCAAGACTGCATTTTGAGAAACAAGGAATGGGACAGGAAAACCTCATACTTCATACAATGATGTCAAGGTTAAACTCAGTCAAATTATATAAGAATGGTGTCGTGTTCATGGAAAAATGAGAACAGTGCTATTCAGAATTTGTATGACAATAATTTCACTTCCTCATTAAGGTTCAGTTTGCTGATTACATTTTCCCATTTTATTTGCTGAGCCAAGTTTTTGTACTGCACTTCAAAGAAAATGATTGAATGAAGGAACATGCATGCTAGGAAACTTCCTGTCAAGTCATAAATGAAAAAACTAAAAAAAGCCACATAACTTCTGAGAATATATATATTTAAAGGTAATTTTTACTACTCTTTCTTTCTTTACCTGTCCTAGATTAATGAGCACATTTTTTTAAAAAACTCTCCTGATATTTTTCAAGAGTTAAACTGTAAAATATGCCCTTGATATCTTCTAGTCTCAAAAATCTATCTTCTACTAAGTTAATCTTCAGTATGTGACCATTTCTTCAAAATAAATTAAAATATTAATGTTATAAAGTACAATAACATATATTGCAATTTAAATATTGTTTGTATTTCTCTAAATACTACAATAATTAATCCTGTTACATTAATACATTAGGATGATGCAGTAAAATTACATCTTTTATTTTAAAAATTTATTTGATTATGAAATCCATATGATTCTTCATCTAGAAATGTTGCAAAGATGCCTTTGTTTCTTGAATTTTGTAATACTAGCACTTTGAGTTATCAATAGTTCCAGACCTAAAAAATAAAGCCCTAAAACATCACTTTTGCAACTACTGAAACTAATAACCAATAAAGTAAGCACAGTGTCATGCAAAGGTAGCAATCAGCAAGAATGTTTTTTGGAGGTCAAAAAAGGTGTGGAGTCCCAAAACTATTAAAAAGTAAGTGAAACCTTAGAGTTTAGGTTTTCATACTATTTTAATATCAAACTGCTACTCTGAAGCAATGTTTATTTCTGTGCTTGAAGAACAAGATTTTTAAAATTTAATTTGTTTAATTAAGATTTGTTTAATACCAACCTCACATTCTATATTTAGGTTTTGAACATGCTATAAGGAAAAAAAAAAGAGCCAACATTATTTCAGGTATTGTGTCCTATTAGGCAATCCAATATTGCTGAAAAAACCCCAGACATTCTCCAAGACCTTTAGCTGGTTTAGCAAAAGATAGTATAACTTCCTACAAATACTGTTACTTATTTTATAATGGTTAAATTACTCTGTAGTCTTCTTGGCTTCCTTCCTTTCTTCCTTGCTAAAATTAGTTGTTCATACAACAATCCATCACCTCCATCCTTCCTGAACCCAATAGTGAGAGCAAGTTTGGATTTTAATTCTCCTCTAAACCAGTGTTTAATGCTTAACCCTTCTGAGTGCCAGCTATTTTCCAAGTTCATAAGTGTACATTCCTTCACACTCAAAACTGGGAAGTTCTTTCCAATAATATTTGCAAAATGGAAACTAATAATCTCACTTACAGAATAATGAAAACAAATTGGCATACAATAACCACAGTTCCTCTTTGTGATAATGGTTGCCCCACTGTCTCTACACATAGGTCCTCCAGACACTTGTGTTGTTTTACACTTAAACTGCAACCTTTGTGATGCAGGAATTTTGTATTCTGTTCTATGGTCAAAACAAAATCTTCCTCTGTAAGTACAGTTCTCTGGCATTGCAATAATACTGGCAGAATAGTAACAAATAAAATGCAAACCAAAATATTTGTGAGCTGGAAAACAATGAAGTCAGCTGAAGAAATAATTCACAAGGTACATCTCTATTTATTAAGTTTGAACTAAGGAATAGTTAATCCCTTTGCACTGAGGCAAACTGGCATTTTTCTTTTCTGTCTGAAGTTCTCAGAATTCCATGGCCAAGAAGTTAGATGTAATGCAAATGGATGACTCACGCTGAGACCACATTTCTTTAGGAGTTATTCTGTGAGAGCATAGTAAACTCCTGTCTCAAAATTTGTCGTATAAACAATTATTAATAACAAAGCCAAAGGAACAATAGATCTATATAGAACAGAACTAATTTTGGTACTGGAATGGGTTATAGTCTCCAAACTAAGGGGCATTCAGGAGAATTACTTCAGTTGCAAAGTGAAATATGTTCTCTTTTAGACACATTCGAAATCTGATAAAAGAGTGAGGAGAAATTTCTCCTAAATGAAGACAGTCTTTGGGGAATAAGGCTTGTTTGGCTTACATTTTTTAGCTTACATGTGAGACATTGTGGTTTCAGCAACTACATTACTGCTAATCTGTCCTGGAAATTCTCAAAATTCACTCTGAAGGGGTTGTTTCTGTATGATTTTTTTTTCCAAAACCCCAAGAAAACTCCAAGAAAAGAGTGATAATGAAGATCTTACTCCACAAGCCAGGGGCAAATTTTCTGGTAAGAAATTTCAAGATAAGAAATGAGTGTGCATGACGGACACATTTGAGAAAATTTTAGTATTAAGAAGTGGTATAGTATGTCTTCAATACTAACTGTTGTCTTAAGGAAGACAACATAATAAAGTGGAAAAGGTATATCTGACAAAAAATTAGAATTATTGACTGCATCACTGCAGGAAGCAGCAAATGGAGCTTGCTTTAAGCCCCAAGTTGGTTTTAGAAATTAATGTTTAATGTGGGGAGGGGAAATAATTACTAAACAGAATTATCTGTGTTCACAAAAGAGAAATGTGCATTTCTTTTTTTAAAAACGTGTTTCCAAAAGTCAGAATCATCTGATGTACATCAGATCAAAATATGAAAAATTGAATGGAAGAGAGGAAAGTAGCTTTAGTTACATTCTTCCATGCTATATGTAGCAAAGACTGAAAAACAAGGGGAGTCTCTGGAGTGCCAAGACCCCTTTAAGACTGGGAACTGGTACAATTACACCAGTCATGTTTTCTTTGTCATGCAACACTTGACCTGTGGTGCCCTACAAGACAAGATTTTAAACCCCAGAAGATAGTTGTAGTTCATGAGATCCATAAGCACAGTTTCCTGCAGGAATTCTTTCAGATTTCTACCCCTCGAGATTCACTTCCATTTTCCGAGGTGCTCTCCACAGACTTAATTACACAGTGGTAATTAATTGGTGGATAAGAGGCTGGACATGAGCTCGCAATGTGCGCACACAGCCCAGAGAGCCAACTATGGCCTGGGCTGTATGAAAAGCTGTGTGACCAGCACATAGAGGGAGTGGATTCTCCCACTCTACTCTGCTCTAGTGAGACCCCTCCTGGAACACGGTGTCCAGCTCTGGGACTCACAAAGTAGGAAGGATATGAATCTGTAGGAGCCAATCCAGAGGAGGGCCACAAGGATGATCAGAGGGCTGGAGGGCCTCTCCTATGAAGACAGGCTGAGAGAGTTGGGGTTGTTCAGCCTGGGATAGGGACAGCTTTGGCAGAATTTACAGCACCACCTTCCAGTACCAAAATGTACAACAGAGCTGGAGAGGAATTTTTTATAAGGGCATGTAGTGACAGGACAAGGGCTATTGGTTTTAAATAAAAAGAAGGTAGGCTCAGACTAGATATAAGGACAAATGATTTTACAAAGACGGTAGAAAAACACTGGAACAGGCTGCACAGAGGGTGGTAAATGCCCCATCACTGGAAGCATTCAAGGTCAAGTTGGACAGGGCTCTGAGAAACTTGGTAGTGAAAGATATCTCTGGTCATTGCAGGGAGGCTGGACTAGATGAGCTTTAAAAGACCACTTCCAACCCAAACCCCTCATGGATTTTCTTCAGACTGATTACTCCGACACAAACCCTTGCACTCCTTTCTTCTAGCATGGCTTGACTTTCTGCATACTTTCTTTGTTGGATTGTTTGGGTCTGACTTCACCCTAAACACCTCACTATCCATGGGTATTTTCACATAAGCAGAAACAAGCATCCTCCACCTAACCTCTGTTTGCATTGATAAGAGGGTGCAAATAATAGCAGGAAGAAGTTTGACTTAATGAAAAGTTAGAATAAACTTTTTACCATGGGCTGCATTCTGTCAGGAAGATCTGCAGTTATGCATGTATAGGTCACTTCATACTTCCCTTTTCCTCCCAGTTTGGTCTATTTTTTGGACCAACAATTTTTAATAGATTCTTCATTGGCACAGGATTTTCATGTAATAAAATCCTATGAAATACATTCAGCTATCAAAAAAACTACATAGTGAGCTTTCTGACAGCAGTCAAATGCCTTTGTTAATTTCAAAGATGACCTTTGCAATATCAAATCACCTTCCTTTGAAAGACGAAGCACTTCATACAGAAGGTGTGGTCTGGCATTTTCAACTTTTGGACTGCCAAGACTCATCCCCATTCATGGCCCCCCACCCCTCTGTACATCAGTGAGGGGGAACACAGCTGGAGAGGGCCTGGGTTCTCCCCTATCAGGACCAACATAGATGACCTGGAAGAAACCCCACATAGGCTATGTCCAGTGGTCCTGCAAAAGGAAAGGGACATTGCCCGGTGGAAACAGGCATAGGGTGAGCTGAAGTGGAAAAAGGGAGGAACAGAAGACAGTTTGAACCTGTAATCTCCAGGGATAACTCCCTAAATGTGATGTTCTACTTGACTCATTAATGGCCCACTGCATGGCAGTAGCCTAAGACCAGAAAGGCATTGAGATACACCGAGTACTTCTGCAAGACAAACTATTGTCTTCTGTAAGTGGAGCTTTCGTTTTGGAATAAGTGAGTGGTAATCTCAGACAACATAAGGCAAAAAGAGAATTTAACAGCACACATATCAGGGTTAAAGCATATGTAAAACAAGATTACAGCTTGAGTCCTTTGCATGTGATTCATTCAAGCCCATGTTCTCAAGAACTGTGCTGATCGTGAGATCTCAGGTTCTCTGACCTACCAGGAGCTCTCTAAGAACTGTCTATGTTAACAGTGTACATAGGAGCCAAGGCCTTTTTGGCTCCTAGCCTGAGACTGGAACGTTCACTCCCACACACTGAAAATGGACATAGACCTCACACACAATGCTGTCCTCACAGCAAAGGCAATTCAAGATCCCCTCCCACAGTATATTAACACTACAGTAACATGTTAAACAATAATCCCAGAACCAATTAACACACACACAAAAAAAAAAAAACAAAAAAACAAAACAAAACAAAACAAAAAAACACCAAAGTAAAGGGAAAACTGATCTTGATTACAAAACATGTCTTCTACAGAGCAGGACAAGGAAGCAGATAATACTTTTCTTGCCCAGACATCTCATTTCATTCGCTGTACTCCCTAAAGTGCTCTGATACCAAAGCTCAAACACAAACCATGGAGTGCTGTGAAGAGAGGCACCAGGTTGTGAAATTCTGCTTATATAATAGCCGTTTCTCACTGTTTTGTACTGCATACTCTACCTGTAAGTGCAGGCCAGAAGAATTTTTTGACTCAAATGAACTACTGGGAATTTTTTCTTAAAAAAAGCCTCCTACAGCTTGTGCACTCAAAAGCATAGCAGGAAATGGGACATAAAAGCAGCACAGTCAGTAAATACTCAGGGTAAAACCAAAAAAGAAGAAAGCTTTTAGATGTAGTTTTATGAGCTATACCTGCCAAAGTTCCCACATCAGGTTTCACGGGCTTTTGCTCATATTTTCCTATAAAAGATATTTTCTCCTTTCACTGTAAAGAAACTACACTGTCACCAGAGGAAACCATCCAGACAGAGAATTTTCTCTGTAGTCAAGCTCATTTTAAAGAAAAACTGGAAAAAAAAAAAAAATCACTGTGATAGTTTGGCTCAGTAATTTCTCCCATTTAGATTATAATAAAAACGAGTAATGCAAAGTTACATTGTTTCTTGTGGTTGCTGAGCTGATAAAGGCGAGAATCTCCACTGCAGAATTTGACAATCTCTGTAGCAAGTGGCTTTATGTACAACCTGGTTTGTATGAATTGTACAGATATCAGTGTTACATGTGTCTAAATAAGTACTTTGATTTTTTTTCTTTTGTGCTTTAATGTTAACCTTTTCCACTGCAAGTTGCATCTCATATTATTAATGTTGCAGTTTTGTGTTTCCGTGCATTGTTCTGCATGAGAACTGAACCCCCTCAAGTATCTGACTAGATCAAAATTAAACCCATGTTATGTACTTTGCACTTAATGGGACTGCTTTATCAACATTAAATGGAAATTACACACTCTGGGTCTAATTCTGATCGGTCAAAAATTTCCAATTGTGAAATCAGGTTCAGGCACAGAAGGTTAAATGGAACCCGATCCCTCAGCCACTGGGAGGGGATCATCCCTCCCTACTCACCAGCCACTTGGAAATGGCACCAAGAGAGTCACCCCTGGGACTGCTGAAGTGTGCTCCTGTCGTTGCTCTGATGAGCTCCGGTCTCCAGCACAGGAAAAGAGGAAATATGTTGCCTTATTTTATTCCCTCATGTCATTGTCCTTCCTTGTATTGTGACTGGACTAACCCACATGTCAACCAGAGATGGGAGCCACCTCCTCTTGCAGTTGAAATCAGAGTCACAAGGAATTAATTTTCTGCCTCCCATTTGCATGCCAGATGAGGGGAAATAAAAGTTTCGTCTCACCTATGGGTGAGCAATGTTTTTGGCTTCACACTACTATAGCTCACATGTGCTGCTAGCTCACAAGCTATCTGTCCTATGACACCAGCACATACTTCTATTGCCAGACTTTCTTGTGGGATTTCAAGGGATTTTCTCAGAAGGAAGAATTTACAAACTGTAAACATCCCAGCTACACAGACTTCTGGTTACATTTCCATCTCTCAAAATTCTAAAAGTTTTGAATGCATCTGGGAACCAAATAAACAATCAAACTTGAAAATCCACTATAAAAGTGAGAAAAACTTCCAGGGTTACGAGGCCTACTTCTGTGCTTTGATAAAAAAAAAATCCTCTTGAAAATTTAACACTAAGGTTCTAAAACATGGAGAAAAGTATTTTTAAAAATTCAATAAAATCACAGTAATTGCCTCTAAGTGAAAACCAAGGACTGATGTATTCCCCTGTGATGTACGTGGTGGAGATGATGCTGGGTATTACAATACAGGCAGTACAGACAGTCTGCTTAATTCGAGAGAATTCTCTCCAAGCTTCCTGCAGAACAGAGTTTCCTGTAACAGTTTGTTTGTCTGTGAGAAACTATCATCCTCTCAGCAGTCTGTCTGATGGACAAACCCTTGCTAGTGAGAAACTGAGCCCCACTAAGAAGACAGTGAAAGGGCCATGTCGTCACTCAGCACTGATTCATCCTAGCCTTGACTGGTATCTAATAAACTATGAATAGCCTACAGCACAATTTAACACTCTAATCAGTTTCACTCATTGTATTTGTTCAGACCAAACATATAGTAACAAAATAAGTTAAAACTAAACATTAAAAACTGTCCTTATTTAGACATGCAAGTGAAACCTCAGTGCTACAAACAAACACCACACATCATTTTTCAGAATTTTGAGGGTTCACAGAAGTACATTAACTTTGGTTTTGTTCTTTGCTGGGGAGTAGATGTATCAATATAGTCCAGAACTCTCTCTTTACTTTATGACTTCCATTGCTTTTTCTGAACTCTAGTCTCACATGCCATGTTCTCCACTTAGCTCTTCCCTCTGATTTTCACTTCATCCCCTGTGAAAAAAAACCCAAAACACTTGTTAGAAAATTAGGCTGTGCAATCCACCTACAATACTAAGTCCTTGGTGTTTTCTGTATTCCTACATATCAGTGGGTAAAACCCTCCCAAATCTTCGTTCCCAAAGCCTAGCCATGATGATGACATGTCAGTATTCTAATCATAGTGTATTTGCAATGTATCTGACCTCTTGTATCCCTTCATTTTATCCCTCCTTCCTTTTACTCTATGTACAAGGCACACCTCAATAGCCAATTTCTGTCTTCTACCTCTAAGTGTTGTTATCTATTCACATAATTTTGCCAGACAACTTAGATAATGGATGGTTTTTGGCAAGCTTCAACCTAATGTATATAAAACTGAAAAGGGAGCAACATATAACGGAAGAGGGAAATGAGTTAAAAGTATCCTAATAAAACCATCTAAGAATGTGCCATGCTAGTGTGCCAATGAACTGTAATGGTTCAATAAAGAGCTATAAAAAAAAAAACTCCTGTAAAATAGGATCTGAAATCCAACTGTTTACTTTTACCCAGACATGCTTAACTTTTAATCTAAATCAATACCTTCTTTTTCCCCTTGTACTTCCCAGAACTAGCAACCACTTCTCCAACTAACCCCATGTAAACACTTCAGCTCATTAGTCATACAGCATTAGATGTCACAGAAATAGTTTGCTTCCACATCACAAACTAGCAGGTCCAATAAAGCTAACTAGAAATACAAATTAATGAATGGACTTCTGCTTTTGAAAACAAAAAGATGAAACCTTCAGCAAGTAGTTGCCCAAATGGCTGATTTAGGCTCAAAAATAATGAAGAGGCTACTGTGAAACAAATAACAAAATTCACATGTCTTGCAAAATGTTCCCTAAAAAGCAAAAAGAATATTAATATATTCACATCTTCAACACAGCTTCTAATTCCTCTTATTCTTCTGTCTCCTCATGTGCAGCTATGTCTTTTTGTCTACTCAAAACCAACGGAAGAGACTTGGAGACTGGACTTTCTTTGAGTCTTGAGGTTCAGCCCACTGCTAAATCATAGCAGTGGTTTTTAAGACATTTCCTGCCCCAGTCAGCCAAAAATCCTATTTGTGTTCTCATCATGTCGAGTGTTGCAACATCATTTTCTCAGGAGTTATCAAGCACAGTCTTGTCTTGCTTTAATTCACCTCAAAAGCAGCTGAAAAGGTCAAATCTCTCATCTTTCCTCCCTCACATCCTTTCCTTGTTGACCCCCAAATGAAACTGAAGCTCTTTATCCTACCTTTCAAGGCCTTCCTGATTTCTGCTTATCTGTCCATCTGTGTATCTGTCCATGTAGAAAGATTAGTCATTCAGTCTATTCATCACCCCTGCTCTTCCCAGGAAGACACCTCTTGCAAAAACTCACACTTGCAAGGAGCATTAAACAGAAGAAAAAGCATTTTGCTATCCTTTTCCAAGGATACACAACACTTTTTCCCTGGTACACAGATAAACTCCCTCCCTTACCTCCTTCCCACTGTTTGAACCTTTTTGTTATCCCATACTCTACACCCAGTGCATATGCTGTAACGGAGGGGGTCTGAGAAGGGAAAGGAAGGATGTTGTAGGCACCATCTGTTTACACAGTTCCAGCCACAACAGAGGTCTTCACCCATCAGTGCAGTTCCTGGACACTACAACAATAAACAAACAATAACAGCATGTCCAGCAGACAGGCTTCTAGATCCAGGCTGTGTGTGTCGTGTCCATCCCCAACATGGCACAAATTCCACAGCTGCTCTCCTTCCAGCTTTGCTCCCCTCAAGAGAATGCTCCTGGTGTTCCCAGCACTTAGATCCACTGCCACTCATCACACAGAAGCAGCCAAAGTTGTAAAAAAACTCCCTGGGTGCTCGGGACTTGGAGCAGACCCCTGCACTGATGTATCCCAGTTCCTGGCAGAGGCCCCTCACTGGCTGAGTGGGTGTCAGGAACTCCTGTGCTTGTAGTAAAGAAGGGAAAGTATGACATCAGACCCACAAAGTGATTCACAGCTCCCCAGGAAGCACTTTCCTACTGAGATGACTGCACTCACTGTCTTACCCACACTGACTGACTGCAGACAAGGTCAGAGGATCAGCAATCCTGCAGCACATGCCAAGGAAAGGCAACCAAACCCAACTTCAACTACATCACCAAAGAGGAGGAGGCATAGTGCCACCCTGTCAGGTTGCAATGGGAGTGGGGAGAAGGGTGTCAGGACTCCTTTCAGGAAGTGACACCAGACAGTTTCGTAACTCCATGTAGAACAATACCAAAATCTAAAAGAAAAGTTCATCTCTCTTCTAGATGAGAGCAACATAGAAGACTCTACACTTGAGAAGGGGTCCTTCTGGTATTCATTGCTCTCTTCCAGTTGAGAAGGCTGAACACAGGTAAAGGTGAGAAATACTGAGAAGACACAGCAGAAAACTGGAGATAATTCAGAAGCAAACCATCTATCCCGGGGAGCAGCAGTGCTTGGCACTGAGTAACACTAATTTGGCTCCTTCAGGTCCATGTGGGAACAGAGGAAACCATGTAATTCTGGAGGCCGGCAGGAAATTATAGCCATCACCCAGCCTAACCTCCTGCTCACAGCAGGGCTAGCTTCAAACAGCACTGATAGACCACAGAGAGCTCTTGTCTCTGTGCCAACCTCAGAGACCTCATGGGTTTCAGGGCCTGGGCTGAAGTCAAATATTTGTAGTAATTGAAACAGAAGGTGCCTTAAACCAGGCTGAATGCACCGCATGAATGCACACAGTGCCACAATCAATGGGACTGGGGATGCCTCTATCATACACACACATTTGTTCCTCCACATCTTTAGCAAGATGTAGTTTGCTATTTACTGAAAAGCCAAGCAGCCCCTTCATCTGTGTGCAAGAATAAAAAGACAAAGTGCCAAGAGTCATTTGCACAATGAAGACATTGTGTCAGACACTTCTTCTGTTCTGCTCATGAAGGAACAATATCAAAGGCCTTGGTATGGGAAGCATTTGAGTTGACATTCAAGCATAAATAGCTTTGCTCTATTAGACTTTCTGCCACCAGAAGCAATTTCATCTGTCAGAATTTGAATACACTCTGACCTAGATTTTCAGAACCTCATAAAGAAGATGGTCATCCTAATGCACTTTCACAGATATGTACTGATTCACTAAGTATTTTCTGTTCTTACTGTTGAAAAATAAAACAAGTATTAAAAATCAACATATACAGACAGTGAGTTGAGGTTTGGACTTTGGGCGAGGATGAAAACAATCCAATTAGGGAGTGGGAGTAGTAGAATTTTTTTTCCACTGAAGTATCCAGGTATTTATATTTTATATCACTGTTTAATATCAGCAGGAATGTTGTAAATGGAATGATCCAACAAAGTCAGTTAATTTCCTGGTCCTGCTGCTAAGCTTATTATTAGCCAGTGTCTACTAATGTTTTGGCAATGAGCCATCTCATACTTATCATTATTTCTAAGGAAAAGTGACATTACTAAGTTTGGCTGAAAAGCATAGTACAATGGATATCTTACAGGACTCTTCAGTTGCTTCTTTTGGGAAGTTATCTGGCAGACCTGGGCCTCATGGCAGGTGTAGTCAGAGATCTACTGTTGTCTTACAGTGATTTATGTTACAGTGTATTAGTGTGGAACCATAACAAGATGTATTTCTCACAACACAAAGATTGAAAAAGTAGCAAAAGCTTTGTCAAAGAAGCAATAAATCAGAGTATTATGGTGGCAAAGAATCCAGTTTTTAGTGGAGAGGGCAAATGAGATGACGGTGCTGATGTGTCTTATTTAACAGTTTTTAGTATCCTCCAAGTTTTCAAAATACAAGAGGAATGTTTCTACTTAAACTGAGTTGGTAGGGAAGACAACTCTAAACTCTAAGTGAGAAAATGCACTGTAAGAACTCAAAAATTACCCACTGTTGCAGTGTACTTTCATTTTCCTTCTTGTGGGTGTCCATGTCACAACAACAAGTTATCTTAGGCAACTTCACAATAAATGATTCTAAATAATTATTGCAAACCTCACTGGGGATCCAGAAGCTCACCTTAAGTTATCTTCCTCTTCTTCCATAAATCACACTGGATAGCCCTGCTATTCCCACCTTCTTTTCTTCTGTACCTTGCCCAGTTCTACTCCCTGTTCATTATTTCCTTCTGCTCCACATTCCTCATGATTCAGCTGGTTTTATAATCAATATAATCCATCAGAATTTTGTCTCTTTCGTCCTTAAGGAAAACAGTAGCATCTAATGCTACTCCATCTTCCATCACAGAAGCTTGTCTTTCTTTTTCCTTTTTTTTTCCCCCCTTGTCTTTATTTTTGGTCCAAAGGGGGGTGGATATTTTTGTTTGCAAAGAAAATGAAAGACAATGATGAATACACTGTCTCCCCTCAGTGTCACACCTAAAGCATCTTTAAAACTTGCAGAGCATCATTAAGAATCTCAGTTCTGTTTCTGATCATGTTTTTTGAGGAAAGCAGTGCCTCAGGATGCTGAACTCCATGTGACTTTTAAGTTCTTTTAAATAAAGGCCACTCTTCACTTCAGTTAATTTCCAACCTGCCCAGCATGTTACTTGGAGTTTCTTTACTTAGTCTCACCCTCATTCATGCGATCCACAGTTAGGGATTACACTGGCCTTCAGAAAAAAATCAGTTGAACAAAAGAGCCTTTTAGGCCAAACTCATACAAGCTTTAGTAACCTCTTCAGTAAAGAACTAACAGTTAGCTTAAATTATGAATTATATGTGATATCTTCTATGGGACTTAGCACCTATGGTTATGACTCCTGTCAAGTTGGAAGGCATACAATCGGAGTGATTAAGCAAGCAAGAATGATATTGCTTTCTAAGAATTATTTTACCACTTCAGTATAAAAAAACCCACAGCAATTATGGTGAAAAAAAACTCAGACTGTCTGTAAAATAAACACACAGGGATGATTCAGCTGCAATATGCAGAATGACCAGTTGCTTTTAAGAGGGGCAGTCTGCAGAGTTTGCTCTCACTGTTAAAACGCAGAAGCAACTTTTACATGCTTTGATTCTAGATAATTTGCAAAGACAACATAAGTCTCAAGTAAAATGAGCACCTAGTAGTAGAAATGTCATTATTTTCAGCATCTGGTTTGTGTAAATTCAATCTACAAATTTTGCACAGCACCTTCAAAAATCAACTGCATTTTTCATTCCCTCCTGATATCAAATTATCCATCCAAAGAAATTAAAGGATTAAAATATGCAATAAACCAAAAAGTTTAGATAAAATACACATAGTAATATACAAAAAAATAGGTGTCTTGTGTGCATTCTTGATTGTTACACAATACCAGAAAAATAAGTCAGAGTAAAGAAACTTAAAGAAAGGAAAACACACCTTTTTTTGTTGTTGTTGTAATGTGAGAATATATCCTCCAGAGATGATGTCATGCATCAAATCATCACATATAAGCCATGTGACTTTTCNACAAAAAAACACAAGGAATTTTTTCAAAAAAAAAAAAAAAAAAAAAAAAAAAAAAAAAAAACAAAACCAAAAAAAAAACAACACTTTACTGAAAAGATGCATATTTGCAGTATTAAAAACAATTAGAATATTTCTATTATTTTTGCTGGGGCTAAAAATCAATTTTTTCAAGTAACACTCCTTTATGATTTCTTTCTACTTTTCAAAACGAAATGCTTTTTAATTTTGTTTCCAAATTAAACAAGAATTTGAATCAATATAAAAATTTAAAATGACAAGAAAGAGGGTATGCATCTTTCCTTCTTAAAAATGGAACTTAGAGTATACTACTTGGTTTGATTCCAAATGACTGTTTTTCCAAGTGAGGAAAATCAAGTCACAGGAAGCTCTGACTTTAATGTTACGTGTGCAGAAGTTTCTACCCAGCTTTGCACATCTGGGTATCTCTCCCATGTGACCCCCAGAGGAGGGAGGCCAAGATTCTGTTCCTGCAGAGGCAGGTGAAGACACTGGAGCACTGTACTCTGCTCCTGCCCTGATCCTGTCTCCCTTCGGAGCATCTCTGCTGCTATGAAGCTGCCTCCTGCAGGGACACCATGAGTTATGGCTGTGCTACACTGGGAGTTCAGGAGCTTGAGGTTAGAAACAGCAGAAGTTAAAGAGAATGGGAGTCTGAGAGCAGAGATAGAATATGTGGAACTAGTTGTGAATAGCAATGTGGAGATGCTACAGGAAAATTTTATAGGATGGGATAAGATTAAAAGAAGTGAGGGGAAAAAAAATAAGGGAAAAAACCCCAACACAAACCCCACACACACACACAAAAAAAAGACATTTTTGGCAAGTGTTTTTGAAATGAAGTGCCTGAGCTTCACACCCCAATGAAGCCATAACATTAAGTCTGTTTTCACTTCAGAACAAGCTTTACATAAATGTAATTTATCTAAATTCTAAATAAGTGTAATTAGTCTAATTCCTTGCAGAATATTTGCATATCATTAAGCTGATATGCCCCAGTATTAGGCAGTTTAAAAGTGTTAGTCCTCAGCTCACCTGACTAGGAAAGGAGCAAGGAGACAGGCTTCCTGTTTCTGTAGCCCTTAGAAAAAGAGGTCAAACTGGATGCTAGGCACATCAAACTGCAGATTAACTGTGTAGGCAGAAAGCAAGTCCATCACTGGGTAACCACTTATGAATTTCTTTCTTCTCAAAATCTACACTGCTTAATTTTCCTACAGAAGTCACACATTCTTCATTACAATTCTGGACCATCAAATCAGCAGCAGCACTCAACCCTCCTCAAAGTTGAATATACCCTTTCCTACCCACCCATGGCCAGTCTGCTTCCTGTGGAGTAAAACAGATGTAGGCAATAGCAGCCACAGAACTATGTAGAATATATTCCACCAAGATTTAGCATCTGTGTTGCTCATTACTTCCTAAGGGACCAGTAATTGATATTTTCAATCAAATGAAGCCTAGTCAGCTAATGGACTCAGCACAGTTTGGAATTTGCTTGTTGTGCAGATCTCCAAGAAAATATTTCAATTATCCCAATTTCCAGAAAAAAAGTTCCAAAATGTTATTATCTATTAAAAAAATTAAAAGTATCATTTCATGAGTGAGCCTTTTTTAAAAACCAGACAGAGGTTAACAATACTATTCCCAAAATCCTGATAGATGAAAGGCTTTGAAACACATTATCATATTGTCTTCAGTCTGTTATTAGAAGAGTTGTAAACTACCATCACTTTTGTCTGTCCTCAGTTTTCATTCCATCAAAAGGAATGAATATTATTCCACCAATAATAAAGTTGACCAAGAACAGAGAGCTTTTGATGGAAAATTTAGCATTGAAGAGCGACATAGCATTATGCAAAAGAAGGATGGGGAGCATGGAAACATCCAAAGAAAGAGAACTAAGTACAAAAATATCAATATTCAACACAGAGCAATTCTTCTTATTGCAAAGGTAAAAATAGTTAACCTTAGCCAGTCAGTTATTTCCACAGATCTTGTTCTACTACCTCCCCAGTGCTGCTTGAGGTCTAACCCAGGATTTCACACGGACAGGAAACTCCCCCTTCGCCGCAAAAAAATTCTGATCTCTCTGTTCTTAAAGACTGTTATTCCCCTTCTGAATTACAAAGTTGAGAAAACCCCAGAAAACATTTCAGATCCTCGTATTTTTGAGTAAGCTTTTTTTCCCCACCCTTCCAGATTCAGATGTTCGGCTCATGGGAAACATTGAGAAAAAGGAAGTGCTGATGAAAAATTCAGCAAAGGGGAGGTTTATGCTTCATTTAATCTTCATCTTGACATGCTGCAAGCCAAAACCAAGCTTCTACCTGGGGGAAAGGATTAGGGCTCATTCAGTTACGGGTTGTTTTTTTTTGCTATTCTTTCTATCCCAGATGCAAAACAACTTACATCAGCCAGGATGAAACAACTTAGATCAATGTAATACCTGCAGGCGAGGCAGAATGCTTTCAGAGTATTACTCAAGCAAAGTAAGGTAGCTTGTTTCAACCAATCTCCAAAAGATGAAGCATTTCTGGAACCAGTAACACAATGCTCTAGGCAACTGGCACTTGGTTAAGCTAGAGTGTTTTCATTTTCAGGTATGCTACAGCACTTGTTCCCCCTCTGAAAATATACTAAGAGATGTAGGAACAGAAGAGGGAGAGGGAAGTATGGGGAAAAGAACTGGAACTACCCTGTGCAAGGAGGCCTTCTGGAGGTGGGGATGCAGAACTGGGGGGAGAGGTGGACTGGATTACGTGAGAGATTCACAGATACTTTAACAATCAGGTGTGTAAAGGAGAGGACAGCATGGACTGTCACAATCAAAGAGACTGGAGCCCAGAATACTCTGTTTGAGACAGATGAATCTGTTTGGGTCTATAGGACAGTCTCTTATAAGGAGAAAAAGCCATATGACCTGAATCTACACATAACTTGCTGATTAGTCTACTTGGTTGTCAAAGACAAATTAAAGAAATTTATAATTTTAAAGGAAATTCTTCACATTGATTTCATGTCCACTTAATGTGGAGTACCTTTGTTGTCATAAAAGGTTACTTAATAAATTAATAAAGTTATTAATATTAATTATTAATAATTATATTAATGCCTCTACTCCCAGAATTTATAATAGTTTTCATTACTATAATGCAATCTTGGGTCTTAAACTCATCGAAACTAGATAAATTAAAAGAGAAGTGATTGACATGCAGGGTGGGTGGAAGCATACAGTAATGATATCAGAAATACTTTTTGGTCAGAGAAAATTAAAACCACAGAAAGATACATATCTATGCAATTAAATCACAATATTTCTGTGCCTTCACTTAGAATCGCTGCCATTCTATAGTAATTGTCTTTATCTACAATTATCAGTGCTAAAATACTTTGGGCTCTGAATCCAACTGCCTCCCAGGATTCACTCCATGCTTCCTACCATTCAGTTTTCCTTGTTGTCAGTCTGACACTGTTCACTTGCCCACAGCACTGACCAAGAGCTGCACTTCTTTTTAGCAGAAAGAGGTCATGGCTCTGGAGTTCACCTTCCTGTGAAAAAACATGGCACTGCTGAGCCATCACTAGGTCTCTTCTGTGGTACTGTTCAGTTGAGATCATGAGTTGGCTCCCAATTTTGTCACTCTTTTCAAAGAAAAACAAGGGGCATAGTTCAAATCAAAGAAACTGAGAGTTGTAAATTCTTGTTTCCTGTGTGTTATTGACTTTGAGTTACACCTACAACCACAAAAGCCACAGAACCTTTGTCAGGACCTCCTTCACAAAGCAGCATCTCCAGGTACATCCAGGTTTTCTATACTGTCCCAGAAAATCCTCACTCCTCTCCCACGTCCCCAAAGCTCACCCCACATATACACCCCCCAAAATCTGGCTTGTATCTCACTTGGCCTTAAGCTAAGGAACAGACAGTACATGCTTGTGCTGTCAGACTGCTTTCACACAGAGTGAACCACAGTCGCTTTCTCCCTAAATGGATGGTTAAAATTATGTAAATATCTTTTGCCTCTGCCCAGTTAGTCATTTCCATAAAATGTAAGAGCACTTACTGTCTTGGGACATCTCCTAGTCTGCTCAGTTCTGTTGTGTAACAAGTCCACAAATTACTGGAAGACTTTGACATACAATTCAGTTGCGTAAGTGTTGTTTCCTTCTGAAACTGAACAAAAGCCAACACTATCACCACTACACAAGTTTCAGCTGTCTTATGTCCTCTCAGCATGTCTTTACCTGGGGTAAAAATCCCTTAGGCTGCTCCTAAGATTGAACATGCATGCCCACCCATATCCTGCATGCATGCCCATCTCTGCTCCCTGACAGTCCTTTTCAGAGATGTTTATCATTAACTAACTACCAGCCATGACTGTGGTTGGTTGTCATCTCCAAATTTCTTACCCTATACCATGGCGAGAGAGAGACACATATACCTAAAGAAAAAAACAACGCACCACTATGAGCTACAACACATACTGCTGGACAATCACTAGAAGTGCCACACACCCATTTCTAATAATCTCATCCTGGAATTCCCACTCAAGCAGAATGAAAATGCAATTATACCCCAAGAACCATTGGCAAAGGCAGTTAGATAAAACACAGGCTACCTTTCTGTGACTTGCACCCAAACTTTGCCTTGAATCCTAAGTTGTTTTTCTTATTCTGCTGTCAGGAATTTTCACATTTCACAAAGGCAGAAGTATACAAAGTACACAGCTGTAACAGTATAATTATTAGAGATCCATTACAGCATTGGATTTTACATGTCCATTTGTGTGTGCTGCCACAAGTGAAATGACCTTCCAAATCCCTCTCCTTGTCATAGCCAGCTAGAAGCTTAGTATATGCTGTGTCCACATTAAATAATCAAGACTTGTAATAACACCACTGGGAAATAAAAAACAAACAAACCAACAACAAAAACAAAACAAACAAAACAAAAAAAGAAACCAAAGCCATTACTTACTTTGTTTGAATATTAGTGCTTTGCAGTTAACACACCACCATCAGCTTTTCAGGTATCTGAAAGGACCAGTTACTGCCAAGTCAAATTTAGCTACCTATATTGAGAAAGTTTTTATTAAATTCTTCTAACAAAGAAACAAATATAATTTTCACAAAATACACAGGATAGATTTCTTCATCATGGTTCAAAACTTCACTGTAGCCACCAGGAATAAGTAATTGCTCAATGCAAAAGGTCCATACTACTACTTTAAGCTCTTGGGTGATAGCTTTTTTTCCCTTGGGTTTATGTAGCTCCTGGCACCTAGAATTTGGTAAGGGTTTCAAAATAAAATTGTAAATAAATGAGAGCAATTAAATTAGTGCTAACTGCAAATATGAGGTTTTATCTGTCAGGATTTTTAACTTCCAGAAACAGTACCAGTGCTAGTACATAAGCACCAATTTGTCCCATTACCCTGTGATTGAGAGGTCTAACAGAAGAGCAGTGAAGCAGTAAGCTGAAGTTCAACAGACATGGGAAATAAAAGAGAATCGGCTTGTTGTGCTGCTATGGCTGAGTGCATGTGCCTTTCCACGTGTTACATGCTCTGCTCTTTTGTTATCTGTCCAGAGCTTTCAGAGTGTAACAGTGCTCTTCTGCTAGCCATGCCAAATGTGAAGGGAAATGTAATTCCTTCTTCTCAAAAATGGCTCAATTACTCAAGATAAAAATCTGAGTCACAAAAAGAAGGGGGAAAAATGCATACAGCACATTAGCTAAGCTATGCAATTACCAGAAAGAAAGGGAAACAGAGCAGTGGGCCTAGAGCCCAGGTTTAACAGAGGTAAAAGGGGAGTTTTAGTTAAGAACACACCATCGGGATTTGTTAGAAAGCAGACAGAATAGTAAGCTCCCAGTCACAGTACTTGTAAGAGTATTGCTACACAGACTGGTTATCTGCCAGCCAGTTGCAGGCTCCAAGCTAGTGACTTTGCTTCAGCTTTCTGGTGTAGGAAACAGGCCTGCTACATAATACAAAATGGCAATGTCATAAACTGGAAAAGCAATCCTCCGTAAGCAAGCCACCAGAAACATCAAACAGTGCCAAGTGCAGGATGAGCCACGGCTGCAGGAACAGAGGAAAGACACTGGAAACAATAAAACCTACAGAACAAGTAATTACATAACCTTTTGCTGTCCTCACCACAATAATAACAAAACTACTAAGGCATTATTAACTTTCTTGAGGCTCTAACTTTGGGTTAGCCCTATTCATACTAGAGTTGTTGTTGACAAGAAACTTTGACACCCTCAGGGGCTGCATCCTGCAGCTCTGCATCAGCATGGCCCTCCTGACCCAGCAGTCATGCCCCACTGGAGACCCTTCCCCTCACACACCATCAGTCTGCTCAGCTTCCTCACTGGAGGACCTGGCACTTGATTTACACCCAGAGAAGAAATCACACGGAAGGATTTGAGCTTTCCCCTTGCCACTAACATACCTGCACAACAACAAAGTCCAATATGAGTTCAGGACACTTCAGTGATCATGCTGAGCTGAACCAACACCTCCCTGGACTAAAATCCAAAAAACTAAAACCTCCCTTCCTGCTCCACTTGGATGAGCTGGGCTTAAGTGGGTTTTAGAACAGCAGGTGGGAAGGTTAACAGGAGACTCCCCCATGCCTGGAGGAAAGACTTTGAGAGAAAACACCTGAGGTGCAAGGTAACCTGCCTGGAGCTGAGTAGAAGAGAAAAAGGGACAGAGCAAGAACTTGGTTTCTCACACATAGTTTCCAGGATAGGTTGTGAGGAATAAGCCTCCATTTTCAGCAGGACTTGTGTATGCAGTATGCTACAGGTTCTCAGCTTGTCAAATCGTGGCAAAGTTGGCAAAACAGCCAGCAAGACTTGGCCAGTGTCCTTAGGGAAGGTTGTCAGCAGCTGCTCTGGAGAAGTATTTTGGGGTTACCAGGAAAAGAGAACATCAGTGGGGAAGATGGCTAGGACAGAGGAAAGGCAGTTGGTAGGCATTTGTTTCTTCTGTAATCTCAGCTGAGTAGGCCACCTCTGATCCTGCACGTTCTTAAGCTGCAAGTGTGAGAGGAGTGTGCTTGTGCAGTATTAAATCATTCCAGTGCTTAGCACCCATGTATTTTCCATGTTAACTTGTCTGGATAGGTTGACAAATTCTGTTGTCTCAGCTATTTAGACTAGCTACAGACATTTTGTAAATAAATCCCTTAAAAGGACTGTGCAACTACCCATGTATGTTGTTTCTTAGGGGTATAATTTTCCACAGCTGCTGTGAATGACTGAAGAGGTGTGTAAACAGACATCAACACAATTTCAGCAGTGCTTTTTCATATTCTTTTGATAAAGAGGGTACATCTTGCTCACCTTAAAAACAGATTTTCTATAGCTCATCCTAGACTTTGGACCAGTTAATCCCCTGAATTGTTTGCTGCTCTAGTTCTGAGGACATATTAAAGTACTTGCCATCTGAACTACCCCAGAAGTACAGGTAGACATCCTTTCATATCCCATTAAATCACATATCTATAGTATTGAAGTCTCTCTCAACAGACTGAAATCAAAACAGTCATGTTTCTGACTGTCTGGTCTACTAACCATCCAATTAAACTGCTGGCTTTTTGGTTTTCCACAAGTAAAACTGCTATCTCAAAACTGAACATGGAAGAGGTACTCCATGCCTACACTCCATGTGTCTGTGGATTTTTTTTTTTAACTTGATCTTATCACTGGTGATGCAAAAATACCTTTGCATTTATGCTGACCAAAGGTGGAGTTCCCTCTTTCAGGTCACTGTGTTCTGCTGCTGTGGGAATTTCCAGAAAGAATTTGATAATGGTATGGAAAAGCTGTGTTTGGATGTGGAGTCTGTACCACTCCAGCAAGAACGTGAGGGCTGAAAGCATCTGTGCTGCAGCAGAAAGGATATCAGGGCAGCACTTCATCCATTCCTGACAGTACTGTGTCACCAAGGGACGGACATCGAAGTGCTTTCCCTTTCTCCTTTCTCTTCTCCCGCTGTGCACACCTACAGTCTTGGACATGACAGTCATTCCAGACGGGGAGATGAGGTCATTTGTAAGATTATCAAATCTTCTGTTTAAGAAGAAAGTCTGAAAAGAGGGATTAAAAAATCAGCATCATTTTCCACAGCTAAAGGGCCCTATGTATTGGTTCTGTTCCCTTTAAAGTCTGGAATGCTTATGTTGGTTTGTTTTGGGGTGTGGAGTTGAGCTTTTTTTCTGTAAGCAACTTCAAATTTCCATAAATCAGAAACACATTTAAGTTTTGGAAAACAATTGTTTGGCAGTTGCTTTTACGAGAAAACCATGCTGTAAACTCAACTCCAGACTGTGCTACAAAGACCTTTCAGGTTGGATAGTACTGAACAATGCAGGACCAGTGTAAATATTTGAGCACTCAACGCCAGGGTCTTTGACGTAATTAATGTGTAAATGTGATAGTTTGCCCTGATTAGTTTCTTCTCCAAGGAAATATGTGAATAAATCCAGTGGGGAGTTTTATTTTGAGACAGTCCAAGATGACTAATTTTTTTCAGCTACAGAACTATAGCTGGCTCACAAAGATTTGGATGGATGAAGGCAGGTCATAGCAGAAGTTTAATACCTGTGCATGAAAGCAAGAATAAGTAAAACCACCGAAGTGACTGCTGACTCCCCTAACATAAAGCCACATCAAAGCATCAGTCACTCCTTCCTATGATATAGAAGAGCAATATATGACAATTGTTCTGTTATTGCAAATTACTTTAAAACTAATTTAGAGATAGAATAGCCCAAAGAGATGGCAGTTTTCCATTTAATCCACTAGATTAACCGAGTCACTAAATCCATTATTGATACAGACTATTTTTCAAATCATAAAAAAATGATAAGAAATCAATACTTGTACACTGTAGACTGTGTTGTTTTTCCCCTGTAAAGTACTTGCACTTGTTCATCACAAGGGAGAGCCAAGCCTTTTCCAGAGCTGAATGGCTATAAACATCATGTGCTCACTCCGAAGCACCTGTGGAGCCCACTTTTCAGTGGTGCTGAGAACACACCCACTAAATAAAAACATGTCCCTTTTCAGTGGTATATACTGGTATCTCAAAATTGCCAAAGTGGGTATTATTTGAAAGACTTGGCCTAAATTTCAGGAGAAGTGTAGTACTAAATTGCTAGTGAGAATTTGTGAACTTCTGCAATTCATAAGATCAAAGAGTTTAATATTTAACCATGTGCCTAACAACTAAGATACATTTAAAAAGAGAAATTTTAGGTTTATTACATTTTAAAGATATAAAGTGGACAATAGCAACATTAACATTTTTCATTTTATAGCATCAAGTGTCTGCAAACATCCTCTGTTTACTCACAAATGAGCACAGTTTAGCTTTCAGCAGATGAGATAGGAAGTCTGTGTGGCACATTGTGTCACATTACAGTGAGGAAGGAAGTTAGGAGAATTTTGGAACAGAAGAGAGAAAGTTGGTTTTGGTTTCCTTACATAAACCCTCACAAGCAAGTGTCATGCCTTTCCATTTTTCTGGTAAGGACTTGTAGTAAAGCCCATGGGGAAATGAAAATATAGGAAGTAACATCTGTAAAGTCCTCTTTTAAAATCTCAGCACTATCAATAGTCAGAACTTGCTGTCCTCTCACGCTCAGTGGCACAGTATATGCTGAACTCTCAAGGAAAACAGGAAAACAAACAACCTTTATTTGCTTTATCTTCAGTATATGTTTTTTTCTACATTTTTCTTCTCATTGAATTGCAAAGGCCTGAAGTTGTACGTCTGTTTGTGTCTTCTTTGGGTCATAAGTTTTTTGTCATACACCCACTGTTACAGAAAGTGCTTCAAAGTACACATAATACACAAATGGATTCAATCAGAGTTTAGAACTTAAGTAACCATCAAAAATACTGGAGAAACAGGGACAAGGTGTGCTAGGATAAGGTCATGATGATGAAGTGCAGGTGTTTCTAGCATGGGATTCAAAGAAGCCATTCCTGACATATATTAGTCAAATTTTCATTTGACAAGCTTTTTTTTTTTTTTCCAGTATTGCAAATTCTTGCAATAATGAGCCTTTAAACTGAGATTCCAGGTCTGATTGTCTAGAGCTTAGGTACAGACACCACCTGGGGGAAATTCCATATTTGAGGAAATGCATTCTTGGTGTGCGTCTGAAGTTACACAACTGATGAGGATGTGAGGGAGAGAGCAGTCAGGATCATCATGTCATTCACTGTCTCCTTCCATTATCAGTTTGATCATCCCCAGTGCTGTTACACTATGCTGTCAATGCCAAACGAAACTATCATCTCACTGATTTGTGAAAAGAGCAAACCTAGTTTTGGCTGCAGCTGACTAGAACTCTCTCCAGGAGTAAAGTACTTATTAGATCAACTCCTAAGTGTCATACAACAAGCAGAATAATCCTCATGGGTTCAGTTACAACTTTTCTTGTGGATTTTGCTCATAGGCTTCCTACAGCAACATATCAAAGTACCAGCTAGCCTTTACCTTGCTTACTTAGAGAGTCAACAATACACAAAACAGACTATTGTAGTGTACAGTTACAATATATAGTATAAGGTGTAACTCATTGAAACCACAGATCATCCTCACCAAATGCTCATTATTTGCCAAGATTAATTAAGTGGGATTTCTAGTACTGAAAACATAATTTTAGGATACATCAAAATGGCTAAAAAGCTCAAAGAGATCAAAAAATATATTTTGCCTCCTGTTTTGGCAGAAAATACAGAATATTTCCCTCTCTTTGTAGAACACACCAAAATACATCAGATTACGGTCATTAGAAAGAACGGCAATTTCTACTTCCAGCTGAATAGAAAAATGGCAAAGATTCCAGTTTTGTACTCCT
The DNA here is from genome assembly GCA_013399695.1 of Formicarius rufipectus. Classification (NCBI taxonomy): domain Eukaryota; kingdom Metazoa; phylum Chordata; class Aves; order Passeriformes; family Formicariidae; genus Formicarius; species Formicarius rufipectus. Next base: position 1,234,280 of record VXAU01005056.1, on the reverse strand, counting down.
TTAAGCCTGTTTTTGTTCTCACTATATGTTATGTTCTTATCATGGAAAGGAAGGGCTGCTCTTCTGTGATATCCACAGAGCAGAGAGAGTAGTTAAGGACTGAGATTGCAGTATTTTGTACTGTTTATGAAGAAGCTTATGAAAATTATTTCCTATTATCAAACTGACACAGCGTTCAAAAGTGCTGTTCCCTTTATAAGTTCACATTACTGGAAATACTAAGGGTTCTCTCTTCTCCTGGACAGCCTCTGTAAGGTCACACAACCCTCTAGACATAAGGACAAAGATATTTTTGGACAATGATGTGTAAGTGTTCTCTGCACATTTTCTACATTATTTGCACTTTCTCTGTTTCCATCATTCTTCTGAGTAGTTTGTTAGTAATACAGGGTAGATGACTATGAGCATTAAAATGTTATATAGTGGACATTGGAAGTCCATGCTGATCTCTGCTAAATGAGACATTGAAGACTTGCTTATCTTTTCATGCTTAATTTCTCCAGTCCGACTTCTGTGAGATTACATTTTGATCTTTTATATAAAACTGCTCTTCTAGTAACATGTAGCCATTGTGTTCTATGGCTTAGGATCCTGAAAGGTTTGATTCTGGTCCTCTGGAACCTGGTTGAAGGAAGCATCTAGTTTGTAGAAAACCTGGTTACATTCCTTTCCAGGTTTTTGCATGCAAGTAGCAATTAATTGGTGTGGTTGTGAAAGACCAATGCTCCATTTTATTAAGGGACTGTTTACTGTTTTGCTCTCACAGCATAAATTTCATGAAAATGATTCAAGTTTCTCAAAAACATAATAATAAAACCTTACCACAGCTTTTTAAACTGCATTCTTCAACATTATGTTTGTACAAAATTCAAAACTATTCTAAAATTACGTATGACTGGAGGAAAATTAAATTGTTTACTTTTAAATAATATTAAGAGATATTAGTAACAAAAATCTGCAACTCTGAAATTGAAGTGGATGTCAATCTCTTTTTCCAGGTAACAAAGGAAAGGACAAGAGAAAATGGCCTCAATTTGTGGCAGGGCACATTTAGATTGGACATAAGAAAAATTTCTTCACCAAAAGATTATCAAGCATTGGAACAGGCTGCTGAGGGAAGTGGCTGACTAACCAACCCTGAAGGTATTCAGAGGATGTGTAAATGTGGCATTCAGGGACATGATTTAGTGGTGGATTTGGTAGTGCTAGGGTAATGGTTGGACTCAATCTTAGAGGTCTTTTCCAACCTAAACAATTTTATGATTCTAGAATTCAAATAAATGACACCTATGCAAAAGTAATCATATCTGTTCCTAATGTGAACAGAGGAATGAATAAAATGAAATGTAATACGGTTTTAAGAGAATGACCATATTTATTTTCTGTTAAAAACAGACAGTACATCAAGGCTGAAAATATAAATATCAAAATTATTGCACAGTTAGACAACTACCCTATTTTGGCAGCAGTATTTTACAACATCATTGCGCAATAATATGCTCTGGCAGATTAAACTCTACAAAAATCCATGATGTGTACCTTTTCTGTTTATATCATAAATCATCCTACAACAGTAAGATAATTGTTTTGGTGTATGTATAAAACATCATACAATAACATGACACATGCTTTATGAAAGCTGGAAAGGAGAAAAGAGAGAATGTCTCTTAATGCTTCCCATAAGCCTTTGACTCAAATTTAAGCAACAGATATTCACCTTCTCATTTGCAGTCATTTAACCCAGGCAGTTCCAAGTACACATACAAATACAGATATATTAAGAGGATTTGTTATAAATAGCTATTGCTTTAATAGGCAGCTTCAAATATACAATCTTCTGTATGTCTTTAAAAAAATAATGTCCCAGTTCAATCTATAAAAAATAAGATTTTGTCCACAGTTAAGCATTCTTAATTAGAATGTGACTCTGTGAATGTCCCAAAGAGTTTGTCCCAGTGGGTGAAGTAAGGAGCATAGTTTGATTTGAATTTCAAATGGTGTAGATCATGATGTGGTGCTCCTCCATACAAACCAAAAGGCACAAGTCGGTGAGTTGACCATGGAAGATCGTATCCCGAATGGTCCTCCACTGACAAAAAAATGTTTACAAGGAAGAAAATCATTTCTGTCAAAGGATGGCATCCGAGGAGCAGTGGGTTAATAGCAGCAAAAAATCCCAGTGAGAGCAATTCCCATACACTGGAATACTGTGTAGTAAGGGCAAACGTTGACACATGCTTGTGATGCACCTTGTGGAAGGTCTTGTAGAGCCAAGGCACCTTGTGATGCAGCAAATGCCACAGGAAGTACTCAAAATCAAACAGCAGCAGGCAAACTGTTACTTGCAGTAGGACCTCATGCAGCTCTGGAGCTCTCACTGGTAGATTCATTGGTCTCCAGTACCAGTGCAGAAAAGTCACTGGGAAGATCAAAACAACGTGGTGATACACACTTTGAATAATGCAAGGCACCATCATTCCAAGAGTTGGATAGTTCTGTGGCTGGATTTTGTATTTTCTCAGGTTTGGTAGTCTAATGCTTAAAAAGTCCAGTGCAATATATGGCAGACAGAAAGCCATGTATGCTGTAAAGGAAAACAGCACTGGAAAAAACGGTGACTTGATCAATGGCTCCTTTGCTGTGACAAAGTCCCAAAGAGACTGTAGGCACAACCTGTCCTGCCGTCCCTCCATCGCACAGTGGAGCAGCACTCCGTCTGGCAGGCTGCAGTTCATGCTGAGTGCAATCTGAGAGGACTGGAAATCCCGCAGCCTTTATCTGCTCAGGGAATAACTCCGCCCATCAGAAATCCTCCTTCCACAGTAATACACAGCTTTAAAGAGGAAGTTCCCTTTCCTGTTATACAAAGGTGATATAATGCATTAGTCTCAGAACAGAATTAGCTGAGATTAGAGCTTTACAAGAGACTCACAAAGTAGGAAAAACAAGCAGAGGTGCAGAACTCTAACGCTGTAATTCTAAGAAAGAGGGTTGAAACATTTTCCACTCCACTTAGTGCAGACACTTGAAAAATTGCTGTTTCTTACTAATTTTAAATTGTGTCATCATCTTTCATTATCTTTTTGCTGTTACAGGTAAGGAAACACAAATTACTTCTCTTTTTTTTCTTTTTTTTTAAATAATGTGACTTTTACCAAAGATGTGTGGGTACCTAAACATGTGGTCTGACCTGTGGATATGTGGTAGGTAATGGATGCATGCAAATACATATTTTCTTAATGACCCCTTGGTTATACAACAGGCTTAGTAAAAACCTTAAGGAGAGCTACACTATGCTTCCAGTTTGAATGTGGTGGCTGTGCCTTATCTCCAACTACTTTTGAGGTCATGTTCTCATTTATGCACTTGCACTTAACACTGGAAAATTCTCAACTAGATGCAAAATTGAGCCAACAACTTCTGAAGAACAAAATATCTCCCTGCTGCAGAGAAGAATACAGGGTAAAATCTCCCTGTACTTCCAGATAGATATTTAGTGACAAGTATTATTGCATAATTACAATATTTACATCTCAACTGCTCTTTGAGCAAGATGATATGGAAATGATCCTTTACCCAAGTATCAAACTAATGTAAGCAATTCAAAGAGGCACCAGTTAGACCTATGTCCTTTAAAGGATCTTCCTTTGACTATAGGCGAATACATCATAAACAGAAGCTAGTAGGCTTGACTCCCAATATTTGTAATTTGCTAAAAATATTTTAGGGGTAAATGATGAAAGTTTTGATTCAATCACAAGGACATCATTTCTTTTGTGCTTTTATTAAAAGGAAAACAAAGCTTTGAACATTTAGGGAAACAAAGCTTGCCCTGAGCTTCCTATGAACTCACTTCTTTTGTAGATACAGCATTTATTCTACTATTGGAAATGAGCTCAACTTCCTGGATGACTTTATTAGCTTGTTCAGGTGATTTAGTTCTTTGCTAATCAGAAAAGAAACATGATGGGGGAAATAGGAGATATAATTTCCTTGCTTCTCAATAATTAAGAATGATTAATTGGCAGGGAGCTTTTCTGAATTTGCATGAATTTGTAACACTTCCATTTACTTTCAGTCTCAACTGTTTGCAATAGATTCTGCTCTTAAGAAAGATCTTGCTCTTTCTCTAGGCTTCAAGGTGTTTGCTGAAACAGTAACATTACCTGTGCTATTATTCAGGCAATAGAAGCTCTTTGCTGGAGGCAGGTCTCTACCTGTTCCACTATATTTTGGAAATAAATTCAGATTCTTGCTGTTGTGAGACAGTTCTGCTGAATTCAATTAATTCAGACTGTTAATTGTAGTGAAATTAAAACCCAGTAAGGATCTATATCCAGGAGCTTCATTTCAATCTTCTGACTGTATTTTATCCTGACCTCAATTTCACAAGGCATGAAAAATGCATTTATAACACGGTCAGCATCTGGGTCTGAGAATATTCACATGATTTCTGTTGATTTATATAAAAGTGTCCCAGATGGGATATATGATTCTCCATTTTATTAGAATTATGCAGGGACTAAATTTATTCTATAATGTATTCCAAATATGCCTAAAGGAAGATTAATAGAAATTGCTCAGCTGTATTTAAGACACTCCTCTGACTAATCCCTATAGCCATGTGAAGTCTCAAGTTTTAGAACCACTGCTGCCTACAATCTACATTTTAAAGAACAGGCATTTTGCCTGAAGTTTAGGTCATAGAAAAATATTCCGCGGTCCCTTAAGGAAAAATAACGGAATTCTGCCGTCCTGTTACTGGCATATCCTGCAACATAAAACCCAAGCAAGGCGCAGGAGAGCAGCACTTACCTGGGAGGCTGGCGCCGCCCTGAGTCGGGACTGCACCGAGCCCGGCGCCGCGGGAATGAGCTCTGCCGAGGGAACCGGAGTCTGCCGAGGGAATGGGATCTGGCGAGGGAATGGGATGGGATTGGATGGGATGGCGATGGGATCCGCCGCACGGCTGCCCCCGCTGGGAGCCTGGCCCCGCTCAATGAGCGGCTGCGTTCGGGGGAATGAATCCTCCCGCATCGGCGAGGGCAAACCTTCACCCTCCAGAAACCCTGTCCAAGCCCTCTGGCTCAGCCACCAAAATGCGCTTATGACACATCTCCGTTCTGGTAACCAGTTTCTTGGTCAGCACAATGTGAAGAAAAGACACACAAATCCTTTCTGTACCTAATTCAGCAACACAATCCCAGCTTTTTTTCACTCAATTTACAATGCTGCCAAACTTTCCCATGTGTTACAAGAATCTAAATGGTTCTCTCAAAAGCTCAAGACTCCTGCTACATAGTTTAGGTTGAAGGGCACATAGTTTGGAATGAGGCCCCACAAAGGGTCTTAAATAGATTCCACATGAGCACAAGACGCAAGCACCTATCCCAGGCTGCACTGCTAGGTACAAGCTACAAGGTAAACAGCAAAATGCTACCGTGGGTAGGAAAAGGAGGAAAAGTTAGTAGAAAACTAGAAAGCTAGAATAGACATAATTAATGCAGCAGCAGAGGGGGAAAAAAAAAAAAAAAATCTTTCTCCTTCCTCCTCTTCTCCTCCGCTGTATGGTAGGATTATTGCTGTACCAGAGGTAAAGCAACATCCCAGTGCATGCTGAGCCTTCTAACGGGAAAAATGGGGAAGAGGGGTGGTGACTTGCTCAGAACCAGTACCGAGGAAGCAGGGCAGTCACCAGAGCAGAGGAAGGCAGCGGCTCTCGCTTCAGAAGGAGTTGTTACCATGCTGGGCACACGCGGTGAGCCCGAGGTCCCCCCGTCTCGCGGTCCGGGGCTGCGGAGGCTCCGCTCCCGGCGCGGTCCCCGCGGCAGCAGCGCCCCCCCGCGGCCGGCCCCGCCGCTGCAGCCGCCCCGCCGGGACACGCTCCGTGACAAAGCACACACTGCCCTTATAGGTGCTCGGGCTTGCGGAAAAAGAGGGAGTTTGGCAGTTTATCTTTTAAGCTTTTTCATCTTAGAGGTCTTTTCCAAGCTAAATGATTCTACGACTGTAACCTGTAGTCCCCTTCTCTTCAGTTATTCTGCATATTCAAGCACAGGATCTGGATGTACAGAAGAGACATGAGACTCCTCCTCTCATCCCAGGTGACGAACCCTGAGACCATGGGGATGCTGAGAACTTGGGAATGAAGAACACATTCCTCTTCAGCTTTGATTAAAAACTTAAGCCTAAACACAAAATACTTTTAACAGAGCTAACACGTTTTCTTTATCAATCTCCAACTCCCCAACTAAGCTTAACTTTTACCACCTCTTCTATGTTGCTTAAGTTGATGCATACCAACTTTTGTCAGTGTTATCACTGCCATAAAATCACTAACTAATGTAAAAACGTTCTGCCTGGAGCTAGTGTATCATTCAGTACTAACATACACACCACTCCACCATGCCTTCTGCATTAAATAAAGACTGTGAATATACTTACAGATAACTACAAAAAAACACATCTCAAGTTCCAAGCACAACATGAGGAAAAAAACAGGTGTATTTACATCTGTGTTATCCCTCATATGTCCAAAGGTCTGTGAGTCTGACTATGTATCAGCTGAACACAGATTACTTTCTTCTGGTTTTCTAGCAAAGTTTGATCATACCATTAAATCCTGAGACCAAGTCAACAGTAGGTGTCCAATGCCCTCTCTTAAACTAGTGTACTTTTGTATTACCTAAAGCTGATGTTCAGCTAAACTTCCACATCATATATCTACACACACACGGCTATAGAACAGGCAACAAGTATGTAAGATATGCTTAGGAAAAGGTACTATTCATCACTGCTGATTCTTATTACACCAAGCTTCTGCCTCCTCTCCTCTCTGTTCAGGGTGTATTATTTTGCACATTTCTTTCCACTGATACCTCTTCAAGTTCGTGTCACACAGTGCTTGTAACTTCACTGAGCCCAGGAGAGCACAACAGCTCACAATTTTCATAACCATGCTTGCTCCAGGGAGGGAGAGAAGTTCCATAATGGCTGTTGTATAAAAATTCCAATATTCTGGATTTATTTCCAGGCACACAAGGGGTTCACCAGTTGACAAAAGTGGCAACACACAGGATTTAATACATCCACTGTCTCAACTGCACAACTACAGTATTCAGAATGTACAGAAAGTTACAGACTCAACCTATCTATTAGTGAAGGTGATGAAGGTCAAAAGCTGGTTCATGTGTGCCAGGGCAAAGATTAGTTCCCAGCCTTACTGTGTGGTTAAGTGCTATTTATGAGATTACCAGACTGACTGTTAAGCAATCTAATTACTCAAGGTTTAAGAAGATGATACAAAAAGCTTTCCACTGTATCAGTGGTTTCAAAGAAGCCTCAGGTGGAGGCTTAAAAATTACTGTGTGCAATTACTTGCAATTAGTACCTTACCTTAAAGTCTCAGAGCAGTTCTCCAAAACAACAAGAATGGCCTTTCAGGCTTGGGGAAAACTTAGTTCAGGGAAAAAGTAAAATGGAAGCTTATTCAAACCGGGTTTTTTTGTTTTGTTTTTTATTGTAACTATTTTATGGATGAATAGCTGTGACTAGACTTGGCATTCTGGATTCTGACCCAAAGATTCACATGCCTTCATGAAACAGGAAGTGAATCACACCACACCACTGCAAACAGCAGGTCTCATGTTTATTGAAATATCTCAAGCGTAATCAACACGATGCAGATGGCTCTCGCCATATCAGATACCCTCACAACTGCTAAGTCATCAACCTTGGATTCCTAGAGCAGCTTCCTTTCAGCACAGCAAGGTGAAGCAAATCTGGCTGCTACAAATATAAAGCAAACTTAGAGGTCCTGCTAGTAATTGCAATCAAAATACCCTGAACCAATGAACATCTTTTTCCTTAAACAATGTCTGACAATTCCCTGAGTCTGAATAGGAATAAAATAAATCCAAACAAATAAGCCCTAAGTTATGGTTTATGTATATTTTTGCAATTTTTTTTATTTAAAAAGTATGTCTCAGTTTAAAATACACTATTTCTTATGCCACAAAGAAAGGCTCTTTATCCTGTTAGGATTACTGACAGAAACCTGAGTTGAATCCAGCCATGGCACAGAAACTATCATCTGCACTGAGGCAATCAACTCTGGAGATTGTTCATTTGGCATGGAACTTTCAGGCATCTGAGAGGAGCCAAAATCCTCTGCATAATCAACAGAAAATGCTCCAAAATCAGAACCCTGATGCAGATGCAAATCCTCTTCCCCATTAAATGGGTGCTTAGCCCCAGTTTGAAGTGGACACTGAGACAAATGAAACTGCTGCTAATACTGCCAGAGTTCTCCAGGCTGTTATACAGTCATTGAACAGGGAGGAGGGGAGCACCATATAAGCAGTTAAGAAGAAAACAGATCTTCACAGCAGCAGATGATTAAGGGGGCAAGTCCACACAATTTACATCACTCAAGCTGTAAAATTAATGCTTTGGCTCTTCTCTCACCAGTAGCATGCTGGGAGAGCTTGTTTTCAAGTTGGTGGTCAGTGCAAAATGCAAGTATGTTACAACATTCTCCTTGAAAGTCATAACCTGTTGACAAAGTTAACTGAAAGTGGTTTTCTTTGAAACACTACTCTTGTTCCAGGAATCTTCGAGGGTAAATAATGACCTGTACCCATATCTGGTATGCAAAACATGAGAGACTTCAGGGACACTATTAAATCAAAAAAATGCAGCAATGAATCAGTTCCAAAACAGGACATGTTACCTGACAGTGGTCATCTCAGGCTTCATGACAGTTCTTCTGAGCAGTATTGAAAAAGAAAGTAATCTGATGTTGGTAACTTTTTGTGATGGTTAAAATAATAACACAGTAAAAAGTCACTAAGTGCTTTGTAAAGTGCTAGCACCAAATGGGTCACTGCAGTACAAGGAGTACTCCTCAAAGGTACTCAGAAAAGCCAACATACTAAGAAATGGCAGTGTTTTAGGCACAGTGAAATACTTACTGTTTTAATTTTCAAAAACCTGAGGTGCTGAATGGACTGACTTGTCTTTCAGACATGTCACTAACTTTATGTGCACGTGACATACTCCTTTTGTGCTAAGTCCTACTGCTGTGTTTTGAGTACCACACCACTGTGTGCAAAATCAGCAGGATACTATGAAAAGAGAAACAATACTAAGAAAAAACAATGAAATATGAATTTAGTTCAGAAGACATTGTTAACATGATGCATTTTTGAAATGCCAGCAATGTAGCATTATTGCCAGAAAAGTGTATTTTCCAAAAAGAAGACAAATTCTTGGTGAAGTAATGCTCTGAAATACCATGTCAGTCTAGAGATACTTCCTAATCATGTTAATTATTTCATTATACATGCGAGAAGGTGCATCAAGGCCCCAGATGAAATCCAAATGTTCCCATTCCACAATGTTTTTGTAGTAAACCAAATTTTTGATCTGAGTGAGCAGCATAGCAACATCCTTTGGGTCTGCCAGCCAATCCTGTCCACCACTCCACACCGCAGTTGGTACAGTCATCTCTCTTACTTTGTAGAAAGGGGGAGTAGACTGAGGAAGGGCAAAGTGAAAACAAAAGCATTAGAAATTCAGCAAGATTCTACTCTGCAGCGTAACATATTACCAACTGCAAGAATGTGTCAGATTCTCCTTTTCTCTTTCAGTCAGCTGGAGATGGAGTCCTGCCTCAAGCTAAAAAGTAACTGCAAGAGTCCTGCACTATCACAGCATGTGTAGCAGTGAAGACAGTAGGGCAGCAGCAGTCTCAGAGAATGCATCCTGTTCAAGGTATTTCTGAACACTAATCTAAGACCAAAAATGACTGATACTCTAAAAGTATGATACTGAAATATTTCACAGTCACAAAAGAGACAAAGGGCAAAATGCACAAAGGTTAAATAGGCTAAAGATAAGCAATATACGTGAACTTGACAGTCTCCCTAATTTTAAGAAGTACAGTGGATCTCACAATCTAGTCTGGCAGGACTTCCCCTCAAGAGTGTGCCTCCACAACTTCATATCCAAGCATGAGCTCCACGATCCGGTTACTGGGTAACACTAATGGCTCTTCAGCATGCAGCATAAACACAGCACCCAGAGAAGTGCCCAAGGACTAATTTGTGTAACACTCCAGAATTACATCTGTAAAAGATGCCTACCCGGTTGTAGTGAGCCATATTTGCAGCCTTGCTTCCCCAGTCATAAGCTCTGAATTCTCCAGTTTTCACAGCCTAGAAATAAAAAAACACATATACAAAAAACTGCAACACTGTCACAAGAATTAAAAAGTGTAGGTCCTCCAGAGAATTAGAAATGGCAACCAATGCAAGCAACAGTAGAATGCCAAGTATTAACAAGGACAAGTGTCAGTGCTTTGCCCAGTGTCACAGGAGTGAGAAACATTAACATGTCATACCATTAGACTTTGTCCCTTAAGATTCCACACTCTCTAAGCAATGGCAGAAAAGATTAAGGAAAACTGCTTTAGTGCATCCAAAGCCAAGATGCGGCAACTCCATGCAAACTTCTGACATATTTACCATGATGTCTGAATGTTTATAAACACACCATGGAGCTTTCTTAGAAAGTCCACTCTGTGTGATTTACCATTTATTTTTGAAAAACACAAGTCTGTATAACACGGATCTTGAAAAAACTAAAACTTTCACAAATTTCTCTCTGAGTCAACAGTTGAGCAGCCTTGTACAGCAGAACACATTGCTTCTGATCAGGTGACCAAGTCCAGCCACAAGGTCACAAGTGGCATTGATCACTGCCTCCATGTCAAATGTCTCACTGCCAGCCCACTGAGCAAGCTTCAGGCAAAACAGCATCACAGGTATGGAACTGGGCATTGAGATGAAATTCAAAATATACTAATAAAATATAAAATTAAGCCAAACAGAATAGAAAACCTGCCCTTTTTACTGACTAAAAATACAACTTGTAATTAAAACAGGGTTAGATAAAAAGGAAGAAATACTTGTTAGAGCATATCTCTGAGTAAAGTTATTATGTTGTGTTTTTTGCTGGCCTGAAGTACCTACAGTTAGTGTATTTGCAGGGAAATAGGGAAGACAGGTGAACCAACATAAGCCCTTATCATGACAGCAGTGAGCACCTGCTGTTCTGACACTTGGTAGTTCCAAAGGTTCACTAGGGCTATGCAGCATATATATTTTTGTGATTTTATTCCATTTAAGTATCAGAGACATCAATATTCTATAAAAAAGCTAGACTTATGGACATTTCAGATTCTGGAAACCCTACCTGGCTCCAGTGGATCATGTTTTGGACAGATGTTCCTGCAGGGCAATGTGTTGAATACACATCTACTCGACTCTGCAACAAGATAATTAACACGGTTTGCTCCTCACAGCACATCAGGTCTATCCATTGGCCCTTCCTGAACTAGCAGAAAGTATTCCAGTCCTCTCACAACTGTTATAAACAAAAGTTAACTGGAGCCACAGATACAGATGAGATAATCCCCCAGATGTTTGAACCTTTTAACTTCAATTAACCACAAAAATGCTAAAGCTGAATTTTAAACCTAATAATGATATCCTTTAAGTTTTCATATATTTAGAAAAAAAAGTGCTAGTAATATAAGAATTGGGAGCACATTCACTAATTTTTAAATGGATATTCAGAAAAAAAATTCTGCTTCACTACACTTAAACTAGCAGCTGCCAATCCAAAGTGATTCAGAACGTCATACCCTTTTTATTTAGAAGTTCAAAACAAAGAGAAACAAACCCTGACAGAAAAAAAACCCACATTATTAACCATTAAAACTGTATGCATCAGACAAGGAAACATAAAAAAACCTCTACTTTTTACCTTGATAAAGTACCAAAAAAAGTATGGTTCTGAACACATAATGATTAAAAAAATAGTTATCTTGTTCTAATAAAAAATTCTCAGCCTTCATCTACCAGTGGTTAAACTGATACCAGTTTCTATTGATTTCAGGGAGTTGGAAACACTAAATGCAGTCTCATGTCACTTGCTGTTAATCAGCTTTTAGATAACAAAACAAGTTTTGTGAACAAATCCTTTGTAACCAGAGATGCTGATGAAGCCATCAACAGGGTCAGAAACTGGTCCCAAAGAAAGTAATTGAACACATTCACCAAGAGACCAGAAAACTTCAACAGTTCTTTTTAAGTTTCTACTTCAAAACAGTTGATAACTATATCTTTATTCCTCACTTCCTTGCAATAGAAAGTAAATACTTGCCCTACCATATTAATTTATCTGATTCTCTTTCCCAACAAATCTAAAATAATGTATTTTAGTTTTCTAGTAACATTTTAAAAGGTTAATTCAGTCCATCCCAACTGGGGAACTAATCTATACCGAGGAAAGACATTCATCCAAACTCCATATGATGAAGGCAGCATTAGCTGTTTGCTAATTACACTGAAGGTCCATCTGTACAGTAACAGTCATTACTGTGTTAAAGTTCACGATAACTTAGCTAATAAAAAAAGTCACTAGAACATACCATATTCAAGTTTTTCTCATTGAAACCGCATATAATAAAGAATAAGTTGCCACAAAGGTCATCAAGAATTCTGTGGGTACAAACATGGGTAGCAAGCCACTTCAGCACAAAATTCTGTGGGAGGAATTGTTTCTTTCCAAATATGTCCTACAAAATAACAAACACACAGGATAAACATGTAATTGCACAGAATGACCTGTTTTCAGTTTCTACACTGCAACATTCTTGATGGAATTATTTCCGTTTGTACTGCTGACAAGAGTGTCCTATGAAAATGATTTATCTCCTTATCAGCCTTGTTTACAATCCCACGGGAATGCCACAGTTAGTGCTCCTGCTACAAAGTATGAAGTCCATTAATCTCTCAAAAAGTACATAGGAACGGGGAAAATCTTGCAAGAACTCCAAACTTCATCTCAAATTCAAGTAAAATTTAAATTCAGTATTTTACAGTAATGTACATCTTCTTGTCATCAGAGTTGTTGAGGGCTAAAGTGTGTTAAACTTCGTACTTACAACTTCCCTTCTTCAAAGCATGAGAGAAAAACATGTTGCATGAGCTGTGGTGGCTACTTCTCTTGATAGATGTTTTTAAAATATTGAAGGATTTTAAAATGGCCCACTGAGAACTTCCTTAAAAATGATACAGCTCTTTAAAGATGACTGACCCATGGTTTGTCACTGTAAGGTACTCCATGTGCTTCAGATTTTTGCAAGTCACCATGAGAATCAAGTTCCTCAGCACAACATGAACATCTGCACAGGGAACTGATCAGTCTTTAGTCTCATTAGACAAAAAGTTCATCGTGAAAAAAACAGGTGATCGAAATTGTTAGTGTCACTTTAACTGCCTTTGGAGAAGGGAACTAATAATGCAGACACACATTAAATCAGTACAAGGTACACCAAAGAAAGCTTTATCTCACAAAATAAACATGGCAATCTCCATGGGTGGTGGCAAGAAAGTGTGGTTAAAAATGACACACAGCAGGGTGTTCACATGTCTGCCTTCAGGCACTTACTGCAGCCTGCCTACATTCCTCTTGATGGGAAGTGGGAAAAGGCAAACTCCTCTAGAGGATGATTCACAGTGTCTAAATAAAGCTGCTGCTCTTAATCACCCTCAAAAGGGCTACCTTCCAAAATTATATGGTCAATTGTGAAACATCTATTAAAGCGTATGACATTTCAGAAGCATTCTTTATAAACATATCACATGACTTCTAAAACAGAACAACTATTTAATTAACTGATTTCAGTAGCTTAAATTCTAGAAAAATGTTAATGGAAAAAACAATTTTATTCCATCTATTAAACTGCAATTGTAAAATACTACTTTAAACAGATGCAAACTGTCTCACTAGATACAAATAAAGCCAGAGAAGACACTGCTAACTGGAAAGGCAACATTATTGTAAAGCTGACCCAGAATTCTTGTCGTATGTTGCTCTCTAATCCACAGCTATTAACATTCTTTGCTATACTGTTTTCAACTAGAAAGGGGCATACCTCATTTGGCTTAAAACATTTACGCTCCAATACAAACCTTGAGTAGCTGGTCAGGAAACAATCCCAATTTTACCAGAGGGCTAGTGGTAAACTTGGCTGTAGCTACTGGAGCCAAGGCAAAGAACATTTTGATTTTCTTAGCCAGCTGTGGCAAAGTTGAAAAAGCAGCAAAAGCTGTAAATAATGTAAGAACAATTAACAAACCTCACTGATACAAGTTAAATGAGAATTTTATCTGGCAACAATTCTACAAAAAAAAAATCTATGAAAAAGTGTGCAAAAGTATTCTTAGATTAATAGCTTGATTGTAGTACCTACGATGAGTTTAGATAATGTAAATTAATCTGGTTACTACAAAACCCAAATTAAATATGGCAATTCAGAAGGATTGTTTTCTTCCAAAACGGAAATTAATGCTTACTAACTCAACATGTCTAACTCTTTCTATTAGAAGATCTAAAGCACATGAGCCAGGACTGTCATACAGCAAAATACTCTAGAAATGGGAATCTTAATTCTATGTGTCTGATGAGTCTAACTATATTATGCATAGTTTGCCAATTTGTTTTCATAGAAGCCATACTGCTGGTTACCCATTACTTCAATTTATCATTTCAACAGCCTTCCACTTTTAAGTAAACACAAAAGGTTAGGTCTTTTCATTTAAATGTTGATGAATATTCCAGGAAGTAGCTAAAACACAGAAACAGATTTCAAAAGCCCTACTTTTTAATCATTAAACCACATATGTGGAAATTGATACTATTTCAAACACAATATATTTTAACAAATGCATCTCTTCACATACCCAGTGTGGTGCCCTGTGAATGGCCAATGTAAAACACTTGTTCCTGGCCAGTTTTCTCCAAAATAAAGTCCAGTGAGGCTGGAATGTCATACTTGGCCATTTCATCAAAGCTACAAAGCAAGGACAGAAAGTCAGTTGTGTAAGTAAAGTTATCAGTGAGAAACAGCTGCACAGAGCTTCCTGCACTGTGGATTAGTTGTCTGGACATAAAGAAAAGCTTTGTTCACTGGTGACTGAGTCTTCACACCAAGCACTGGTGAAAGCAATTAATGTTCTACTGACCACCTGTGAATCTCAGCACACTATACTGACCAAAAAAACCCTCTGCTTTACTGCCCCTACATTTGTGACAGCCCATGTAAGCAGAAAAAAAAGGTATCCTGTACATTCACAATGTGACTGAGGATAGCAAGACAAGGATACCTGAAAGCCCAGAATTCTTCTTGCTTCACTGTGAAGCGTATGTGTTTCCTGCACCAGGTGTTCCCTCTGCTGTTTCCCAGCCATACATCATAGCCAGCATCTGCCAGCATAAAGCCAAGGCTGTTGTAATCCAAGTTTGTGATCCAGTTGCTGGCATCTGCAAGCAAACCGTGTTGTAGAAACACAACAGGCCTGGGACCTGAAAAATAAAGCATTTGTCATGGCTGCCTATTCATTTGGAATTGAGTACCTAAGAGTAATTCAACTGAGCCAGTGAAAGTTTGTTTTATATTTGCACTTTGAATATTTAATCTACCTGACTTAATTTACTAAGATTAGTACTGTGTATAATTGTCATAATGTTATGAAATCACATGCTTTTTCACAAAAAGCCACTTTTTAATATTCTTAAACTAGCAACTTGTTAGTTTTCTAACTGGAAGCTCAAAACAGACAAAAAATACGCAATACACAAACAGGAGAAAAGCAGGAGCAAAAAGAAAAATACAAGTAGCTCTCACAACTGTTTCAAGCTCAGGAAGGCTCAGACAAATAGCCCAAACACAGAACCTGCTAAACTACTTAGGACCCTTGTCCTGCCCCTACATGTGGGGAAGACATTCCCACATATATGCTACTGAGATCTTCATTTTCCAGTTAAGACAATGCCAAACAAGTGTGCTGAGCTGTGGGAATCTCTGCAATATTATCTCTGTGCAATTCCCTTCCATTACCAAAGCTCTGGCAGAACCTGAAGAGCAATACAGTAGGGAACAAAGTGATCTGTGTTCCAAAGGACTTTCTCCCCTTATGGAGTTACAATAACCACATTTAAGAACCAAGCAGAATTTAGGAAAACTCTCTGGACTTCCCCATCCTGAAAACGGAAATGACAGCTCTTTGTGGAATACAGATGTAACAACTGAAGATTCCAGCTTCTACACAAATAAGTTACCATCCGGTCCTTTAGGAGAAACATAACCTTCAGAAAACACAAGGACCTGTTTCTCACAATGGCACAGGTGTTTCGGGTTTTGCTTCTGCTTTAATAACTGAAATCAGGTAACATGATAAGTTTATCTCAGTGCCAGAGATTACTCAGGAATTTAAATCCTCTGGGGACATATCACTCTACTACAATACTCACACAGCACTTCCTTCATTCAGCAGACACTGCCAAACCACGACTGTTTCAGTCACCTATAATCTTCATTGAAAGTCATGTCCATAAATATTTGCTGCAAGTTCCAAAATCCAAATAAGCAATATTCCCCTTCCCCAGCAATCTTGTAACCAGGAACCTTTGAGTGTCCGCTTTTCCCATTTTGTTAAAAAAAGCCCACATGGCACACTGTCCAGTAAAGCAGAGCAAATCTCCAGCACTGCCAAGCTGACACTGGAGACAGTATCACTGTACAGAAGTGTTCGTTCTGCTGCAGTAATGCTTAACTGTTTTATAAAGAGAACTTTTAAACCTAATTTGTTTTCACTACTGTTCATTTTTAGCTTTGATTCCTTTTTCCCTTTTACCAAACATCAGATCTACCAACCTTTGTTTTTTTCAAGAACAGGCTCTCCTCAAACTGCTATTGCATGTTTCCTAATATCAGGAGAAGGCTGTTTAACTGCTTTAATTCTGTTCTCCCATTAACCTCTAATGCCTGCCAGTTCCTTTTTCACTTTATCAAACGGTCAGCAAAACTCCACAATCATATGACAAGCTGACTCGGATAAAAACAATTATTTTCTATCATCTGTGATTCCAAAAATCCCAGAGGGAATAAAAAAGTTAGATCCTTAAACTACCCTTTCTGCTCAGAACATTTTGTTTGCTTCATTACAAACCCACAAAGTTAAGGACAGACTTATTTCCATGCCTTTCTTACCCATGCTATGCAGTTGTTTTACTTTTCTTTTAAAATATTAAATCAAAAAAACTAATTGATCTTTTGTTTTTAGGTTCCCTGGACATTTCTGGGGGTTTTTTGTTTGTTTGTTTTTTCCTGAAGAACTGTAGGTTTTGTTCCAAAACATCATGTGATACATAATTTCAAAGGATTCTATTCACATTATGCAGGTATTGCAAAAGAAAAATAGGGCATATATATGTTAAGTCAGCAGTAACACATCATTGGTATCTTACTCAGAAAAGATACCAAGTCTATAAAAACTTAAGATCAACATGAACTTTGAAATCTTCATTCTCTCAGGAGTTCACACTTCCACAAATGTGTTCACTAATTCTTGTTTTTAAATTTAAAGTGCTCTGCAAAACGTGAACTTGGGGTCGAGGGTGCGGCAAGGGGAATGTGGAGAATTCCCACAGGTCAGGAAACTTCTGTTTGCTTATGTCATCAATGAAGGATTCAACAAAATCAACAAATGCAGCCTGTCTTTTTCCTGTGGCCTTCTCTGAAATGAAGTACAAGACACCTGCCAGGTTTGACAAGCCTCATCCATGCACTGATCTTTACAGACCCTGTGTGAGAGGCAATGGACAGCGCAAACATTTTAACTCCCACAAAACCAACAGATAAGGTCAGGAAGACTGTTGTTGGCCTTTGGCAGGGGAGAGGGTTTTTCCACAGGTCTCATTCACACCCAAGGCTATAGGACAACCACAGATCTCTCTTGTGAGCTCCATGATTTTGCCTGTAATCCTGTTGTTTTTTTTTTCAGGTCAAAGTATTCCAAGGCAGTCCTTAGAATATGTACAGTTTCTATGCAAATGGGCTGCTGTTGTCTGAATATCTGTAGGAAATTGTATAAGGGATACAAGACTGATACCAAACTCAGCCACTGCTGTTCACATATATAGTTAATTCCACATGTAGTGTATGAGGACAGCAAGTCAAAGGCTGTCTCTCTCCTCTTCCACATCCATTTGTCTCATTTGAAAGCATTTCATCATTCATTCCCCATCAAATCATCCATAAAGCTACCTGGTCAGGGGTTACTATTGTCAACTACCTGTTACACATCCTAATTTGCAATATATTTTAAATGTACAGTACTCAAAATGTTCTAGAAACAGTCTTTTCTTTTTAACCTATTTAAGCAGCTGTGTAAAATATGACACTCCTGTAGTATGCAATATTGGTCTGGCCTGTATCTTACTGTAAAGGGAGATTCTGAGAGGTTAAAATTAAGAAATTCTTATTTTATGCAAAACTCAGGCAGTAATTTTTTTGTAAACATTTTAGTGAGAACTCTTGCAGTTTAGTTATATGGCACCAAAAGAGGTACATGACCTGGCCCTGCTTCTGAAATTGACCAGGCATTTTAAGCAAACTTATTGGTTAAAACATTTTTAAAAATGGGGTTTGAAATAACCCAACAATGTTACAACCAACATCTTTTCAAGAGACTTTATTACTTTAAAAAACCCCAACAAATCTCAACCCTTGTTTTTCACTTGCCAAAACAATCAACCAACCATGACCAGCTTTGTATTAATGTCACAAAAAGATAATGCCAGGAAAACACAGCCTTTTAAATCCTTCTTCCTTCCTTTACTCAAACCACTCTACAAGTGCCCAATCTTCTTCGGCCACAACATTTACCAATAATACATTCTAACTGTATAAGTCACATAGTCTTTAATATTTTCCTGAATTATTACAGGAGCAAAAGTTTTACAAATCAGTCGAGCTTTTTCACTATTTCCCATTTTTTTCCAAAAGACAGAAATCTTACCTTTGCTTTCCTCATGGCCTTTTCTTCCATAAGGAATTCTGTTAATGGAAAGGATATACCCATCTTCTGTCGTCACTTCATACTCCTCACTAGGGTATCCCCAGAAGGTAATGATTTCACTCTGAGGAAAGAAAAGAAACCATCTTAGAGGCACTGTCAGTTTCCTCCATTCAGGAACACATGTAAAATACTCTGAGTTTCTTCTAAAGACAGCAATATGAAATGAAAGGAAGTGGTAGAAATGTGCAATACTACCTGCCTGTTCAATGTAGCCAGCTTTTCTTAAGGAGACTTATCCTCGTACAAAGTCAGCAACTAGCCAGGGCACAGACCTCATTTTAGGAATCTGGGAAGACTCCCTAGGCTGTGCTGAGCCACATGGTGCTTAAAGCAAGAAGGTGGAAGTGTTGAAAAGGAGACTGTAGTGACAGGAGAAAACACTGAGATGTAGATGAGGCAGATAAAAATTGAAATGGTCAGCTCACAAGAAAACAAGTATCTTCCGGTAATAAGTGAGGGCAGAAAAAGAGTAGATGGCATCACTACAGTATATATAAGGAGAGAACGATGTGTCATTTCTTACATGCCTTTCTCCTCAAATTTTATGTCTACTGCAGAGCTTTTAAGTGACTTTGCTGACAAACAAACAAAAAAAATTCTCCACATTTGTTTATAATTTCATTATTAGGTTTGTCTCCCATCTTATGTCTTAGGCTTTATGCTGGACTTTATATTTTGATGCAATTCCATTAGGGTAGTGACCTTGATATTTAATTGGTGTTATAACACCAACCATGTCTTAAGACAATTAAAAAAAAATGCAAGACTTAATCAGAGCTCTAAGAGTACTGGGCAAGGAAAGAGGAGCAGATTTTAATTAAGCATCTTTTAAATATATCTTTATCCACAGTGACATTAACATTCCAATATGATCTTAAGGCTAGCTTCTATTCAAGTGCTATTAACCTTAGACTTAAATGACTATTTTCAGTCCTTGAAACTGCATTTGCATGATCCAGGCACTTCTGTTCTTACAGACCTTGAGCATTTCCAGCTTAAAGTACCTTCTCGCACATGTTTAGACGGGGCAGAGGAAAGAGAAACTAATACCAGCTACCAACAGCAAGTACGTTCACGAGTTGGTTACTGCAGCAGAAGGAGGAAAAAGTTGAGAGTAAATGCCGAATGAAAAAACCATTTGAGGCTAAGAACACGCGACCGTGGCACTCGGAGCACAAGTGTGCTTTATGAACACCCGGGTTCCTAGCGGTTAAGAAAGAATGTCCGCACTCTGACAAAAAACACAAGTCTGGGTCAGACAATGCGTGAAAGAAAGGTCCCCACAGGCAACCGGGGACAGAGAAGTCCTTGGAAGAAAAGGAAGAGAAAAGCGTGGGTGCGAGCGGCGGGTGTGAGCCCCGCCCGCACAAGTGGCAGTGCCTCTGGGGCCAGCCCAGCCGCCCCATGCCCGCTCCTCGCCCCCTTCTGCCCATGGCCAAGCCACTCACGATGTTCATGTTGGCCTCGGGGTCCACATTCCTCCCCCTCCCCGTGGCGAACGCGCCCGAGCCGGCGATGCTCTGCAGCAGGAAGGCGGCGGCGACCAGGACCCACATGCTGGCGCTGCAAGGGACGGCTGGCACAACTCCGCTAGGCAGACCCGGCACTGCCAGGAGCGGGCCNGGGTGTGTCCCGCCCGCCGTGGTGGCTGCGCGGATCGGCCCTGCCGAGGGGCCTATGGGTGACGGGGCCCGCCCGTACCGCCCCGGCCTTGGGCCGCCGTAACCCGCGTGATTCAGCGATTCTCCAGCCGTCCCGTGTGGGTCCCCCCCGCCGCCCGCTCCGGGCTCCGTTCCCAGAAGCCGCTCAGCCTGGAGAGCGGCGGCCCTGGACTTGTGCCCAGCCGGCCTCGTACTCTTGTGTGCGCAGCCTGCGGGGCGCTCCCGGGACCGCCCTGCGAGGCTCTGCCGTGTGCCCTGCCCTGCCCTGCCCGCTGCAGGCGGCGAGCGCTGTCCCTGTCCCGAGGGACCGTGCCGGGCACCTGCGCCTCGGGAGCCGCCCGAGCTCCGTGCGGACCGCAGGGCGCGGCCGGGCATCGCTGCCGTGCTTGCACAGTCATCGCCCATCCGCCGTCCTTCAGCGCTGCCTAAACGCGGCAAACCTGACACAAATGGGCTTAAGTTACCCGCAGGCACGCAGTTGCAGCAGGGTTATCATCACCGCTTCCTGCAAACCTGCTTCATGCTCCGAGGCAGCTAATTGACAGGGACGGAATTGCGTAGCTATAATTTCCCAGAGAAGCGTGTCTGTGGTCAGGAGACGTGTGACTGGGCTTGCAAAAACTTGGACCAAGTTCAGTCCTTTAATATAAATATTAATGTTATTGGGCCCAGGCTCACAGTAATATCCACAGAATAAGACAGAAACCTGATACTAAACACACAGTGGTAGAGCAGGAGGGTGTCAGGAACTGAAATGTTTCTGTTTATTTAGAAAGCATTAAGATTTTAATCAAAAAATCATTGAAATTTTCATAGCATCCCCTTGTTTTGATATGTGGATATGTCAAGTGATACTATGTGACTCTCTGCATTCCTGAATCCCATTTCTTAGGATTGTTTGACTGACTTGTGATTCACCTGGGTTTTTTGTCAAATTAATTACAGGGTATTCTTCCCTCCTAGGGGAAGACACAAATTACAAAATACCACTACTGCTGCTTTCAAATGTAAAATTGTACACTAACCTAGGCTAAATTGAAACCTGCATAAAATAGGATATTTAAAGTCATCCTGTCATTTATACCATGTATACCATTTAATAGTATCATTCATTTACATTATTTTAATAATGAAAATTCAGGCAATTGTTTGTCTGGGCAGGGAAATTCTGAGAGAGAAATTCTTTGTCAGCATGTATCTTTTTCAGCTCCAAGGAAATGTCCAGATATGAGTTTCCTCCCATAAAATGTGTAGATATTTTTGAAGCTGTTTCCTACTCGTGTGTATGTACCGAATGCTCCAGTAAACAAAGACTTTGTATGAAATATGAATGCAGTTGTTGTTCTCACCCCATTTCTGAGCAAGTGTTTTCCAAGAAGCTTCTGTGTTTCCTTCTATGCAAAGCAGCTCTCCCTGATAGCAGTCAATCCAGTTACAGCTTTGCCTGAAGTGAAAGAAGCAGGATTGTAGGAGGATTTGGGAATTTTCCTGTGCTGTACCCAGCAGCTTACAAAGATGGCTGCAGAAAGGTATTACGTAACTGTTCTCTTACTTTATTTTAAGCACTTTACTGCATATGTTTTCTTTAATAGGCATTCATGTCAAGGCAAAGCATATAGATGCAACTAAATTCATAAAAAATTAGGAAACTGGGGCAAATTTTTGCATTCCAGGTGGAAGATTGCTGCATTTCTCCATATGTACCAACCAGTATACCAAAGAAAACAGACACCTGGCACAGAAGCAGAGACAAGAAACCCATAGATATTTAGCAGCATAATGAATCACTAGTTTCCACATTTGATTTTTGCATTGAAGACCTTTCGAATACAGTTTTCCACAACTACCAGCAACCTTTCTTTTCCATAAAATAAATGAACTTGTATAGACACCCTAATCCTTTTTCCTTCTCAGTTCACTGCCTCTTTTTGTTACTTACCAAATACCTGGTTGATAGAACCTTGAAGGTTGCCCAGAGTAGTAGCTGTACTAAGCTTTATCTTGAGCTCTGAAACATCAACTCCAACAACTACACACACACACGGAGTCACTTAAATGAGACACAAGAGGTGTGTGTTAATAGGGCACTCCAGATTCTTGTAGAAACCAGAAGTTCTAAGTGAGTCTGATTTGTTGGAGTTTTTTTAAAAGAATGGTAAAGAAGAAGGAGGAAGGGAAGGAGAAGAGGGAAAGGCAAAAGACACCCTAGTCCTGGAGAGTCACTGCCTACCAGGAATTCACTTCATACATCTGGAACTCCCCACACTGCCAGGAGCTGTCCTCGAGAGCACTTCCCCAGTGGCTTGAGTGGTGCCGCAGCTTTCCGCCTAAACAGCCCAGGGTCACTTGAGCCAGCTTGACAGAGCCACAACCTGGCCACACCCAGAGGATGAGTGCACCTTACCACCGGATTCAGAGGTTCTCTCTGCCCTACATACTTGGACGGGTGGAGATATGGACTGTTCATACACAGAATATAAAGTTTTATAAGCCAGAACCTAAAATTATCAAAAACACTCAAACTGGCAGTCAGATACTATATAAATTTATAAATAAATTTATGGAATACCATTAATTCTTGTCTGTAGTTGCAGAGATTGAACATGATGGCAGCAGCATCGAATTTTGATGTGATAATGAGGCCTGATATAAGTGGCTTTCTGACTTCTTGGGACAGAGGGACAACCTGTATTTTGTCACAAAATTAAGGGAACTGGCACTGTCATGTATCAGGAGCAGTGAAAAGGCACTTGAGGCACCCTTATATGCATTTTTATTTACTTATTCCTACAAAACAGGAGGGGAGAGGCACCTCAAATTAATAATTAAATATGTTTTTAAACAGGATGCTCTCATGCTTAAAAATCAAATGGATAGAGATTCTGTGGTGTTTACAGGTAAAGATGAAGCAAATCTTGTATAGATAAAGACAAGAACTTTTTTTAGTATAATGAAAATCTTAGTCTAAAACAAGAATTATAATTAGTCTGGATCTAATTATTTAAAAAGAGGCAATAATAGTGCAGTAAAATTACTTATTTACAGAGAAAAGTCCCAATAATAGTAATATTATGGTTAAAATTATTACAGACACATGTGCATGCATGGATACTTATTAGTTTCTATTCCTTCCCCTAGAGATTCCTTCTCTGAGCATTTAAATCAGTAGTTTGAGGCTGCTGGAGGAATAACAACAACAGTTATCAGGCAGTGCAATCGTTGTCATGATACTGATGGTTGTGGTTTCTTCTTCCTCTCACTGGATCTACGTTTGAGTCATTTTTCTATTTGTGCTAACACATTTTTGCACTTTTTTCTTGCTGGTCTGCAGCGTTAGGTTACATCTGAATTTACTACATATAGTGCCATTAATGTATGTTAGATACTGTTTCTTGGATCTCTTTATTACTCCTATGATCAATTTCACAAAGCCAATTTGCATTTTATTTTTTTTAAACTAAGAGTCAGTTAGTTGTTCAAATCCAGAGGTGCTCCAGTCCCCAAGCTACACCTTTCTCTCTATCACTGTGTCCATAGTCCTGTAACACAGCACTGCTGTTGCCAGCAACAGGCCATAAGCTTTGCACTGAGTTTGCATGGCCTTAGGACTGAGGCTGGCCAGGTCTGCTCAGTTTGACCTTGACCTGACCTGACTGTGACTCTGTTTTGTTCGACACAACTGTGACAGCAGTTTCTTGAACTGACTGCCTATATCTAATTTGATTTATGACAAGTTAATTGTGGTTTTTAGGGGGCAGCAACAGTTACTGCAGGTGGGATGAGATATTTAGTTCTCTTAGTCAATGACAGTGTAGAGAAACACGGTCCTGGTACAACAGCAGAGACCTTGTAATGTGGAAGCGCAGGGTGGAGTGCAGGCAGGGGCAATAAGGGATAGTATGTGTGTTGCAAGGATGACACAACACCAATAAAATAGGAGCCTAAAGCATGACATAGGTGTGCAGAGATGCAGAGGCAAGAAGGGGAAATGACCCTTCCCTACCCTGTACATGACAACCAGGTTAGCCCGTACTAGACTGCTGAAATAGTCCTATGATAGATGCCTCTGCCTTTGAACGGAGTAAAGGCTGGGAGCACTAGGAACTGTTGCCACGTTCTCCACAACACAAAGTAATGCATGGCAAAGAGCCAGACTGTGAGAGCACGTTATTTACTCAATAGTTTCGATTCTTCAGCTGCAGATGTTCTATTTTTGCAGACTCAGAGAAAAGCTGGTTTCACTTTCTATTTCCCGTTAAATTGGTCACAGACCACATGGGGGCAGGATTATATAAAATGGAAAGCATAACAACAGTGAACATCACTCCTTCAGCTTTGAGGCTATCTGAAGACAAGTGAGCAGAGAAGGAAAACCATGAGGTAAGATAGCAACCCAGTCTCTGAAACATGCTTTTTCTCTATGCCCTAGGAAAATAGTGCTTATGGTTTACATAAAGGTAAGCAGTGAGGAACTTTGAGCATTGAAAGAAAATATTTTGCAGAATATTTCTAGAAGAATCAAAATAAAATAAGAATGCTTTTGAATATTGTCATGTTATTGCTTCTCCAGTAAGGTTCAGTTTCTGTCAACAGAACAGAAAGTCAGAATAATTGTGTGCATGCAGTTCAGGGATGAAATCCAGGTTGGTGCCCAGCCAAAAGGGTGTAATCTGTGTCTCAAACCTGGGTTTGTGACATTCGTGAATATTCATTTTCCACAAATATCTTTTCATTAATTACTCTCCACTGCTGTTTTCAGTCGTGGACACTGTCATGATTCTCAGGTGAAACAGTAGAAAAAAATTACATATATTTCATCTTGAATTGGACTATTTAAAGTCTTCAAAGCTATTCCTGCTGATTTGGGAGCCAATATCCGTTTTGTGGTATTCACCCATAGTCAAAGCTTTCTGACAAGATATTATAATAGCGGGAACTTACTTTCACTTCCCCTTCATCCCAGAACTGTAATTACCTCACATACAGCTTTTTAATTAGGAACTGTTAATACCAGTCAAAACATCAGTTGGTAGAGGAAGTTCTTTGAGCAAGGCAAAGAAGTTTGTAAGACAAACTTTATTGACCTTTCTCCAGTACCTCTGTGTCAGATGGTTTGGGTGGAAATGTGTCCTTCCTTCCCCTTGTCCCAGAACCTAAGAAATGCTTCCCAATTTCTCCTTGGTTTGCCTCCTTATAATTTTGCAACCTTTCTACTTACTCCACTTTTTACCCAAAAGACATGATTGTGCAGTTGAGCAGCAGTACAAGTTGTGCCAGACAATCTGTCAGACGCACTAGTTTTTATAAGAGGGACAGCAAATCTAAGAAAGAAGGATCTGAGTGAGTAGCACAGTAATAAAACTGTATGTGATTCCTGATTCCAGGTGAGGGCTCCTCAGTGCCTCAGACAGGGACTTATTGCCCCCACCCAGCCCTTCTAGAGCCTCATGGGCTGGGGGGACACCCAGCATCACCAGGGATCTGCAGGAGTGCCTTACAGTCTAAACTGCCTAGGAATATGGGACACATTATGGGATAGGAGCAAAAACTTTAGGAGATTGCATGAGACATTATGAAATATTTGGGGATAGGACTAAAGGCAAGGAATCAAGGGGTCTGTGTGATTTGGGAAGAAACAAACTTGAAAAATAGAGAGACCATCATGGTTTCATCTGGGATGAGAGTTAATTTCTTCTCAAGAGCTGGTACAATGCTGTGTTTTGGATTCAGTATGAGAATAATATAGATAACACAGTGGTATTTTGTTTGTTGCTAAGTCATACTTATCCTAAACCATGGACTTTTTGGTGTCTCATGCTCTGCCAGTGAGGAGGTGCACAAAAAACCTGGGAGGAAGCATGGCCAGGACAGGTAATCTGAATTGGCCAAAGGGATATTCCACACCATAGAATGTCATACACAGTGTATGAGCTGAGGGAGTTACCTGGAAGGGGGACTGATCTGGGTGCAGGGATGGGGTCTGGCATCAGGCAACAGGTGGTGGTGAGCAATTGTATTGTACATCACTTGTTTTTCCTTGAGATTTATTTTATCCTTTTATGACCATTATTTACTATTAGCATATTTTATTTTGTTTCAATTAGGAAACTGTTATCTTAACATACAAGTTTTACTTTTGATTCTCCTCCCCATTCCACCAGGGTGTGGATGGGAACAAGTGAGCAGCACCACGGTGCTTAGTTGCCAGCTGGGCTTAAACCACAAGGGGACCAGTTGTATGTAAACAGAATCTGGTCAGTGAGTGAGGGTGTGTGTGTGTGTGTGTGTGTGTGTGTGTGTGTGTTTGCTTGTGTGTTTCGGGGTGAGGCACCTGGGGAGAGAGAGGCTCCCTGACTATCCCCTGGATGTCCAGAGCCAGCTTCTGAGGAGCCATAGGGTTAAATGAGTGAGCATGGGATCTGTACCAGCAAGTAAAGTGGGGTTGCACCCTCGTGGGCCTGTACACCCAAATGCCAGCAAATGGGAAGACTGGTGCGATCTGGGAGCCAGCTCCTGGATACGTTAGTATAACCATAATATAGGAATGGTGCTATGATCTAACAGATGAGGGTTTACAAATGCAGGAAATAAAAAATTAAATTTATAATATAAACCATTAAAAGTACAGAGACATAGGAAAGGCACTAAATCACTTTCTATATACATTAGGGGAATCTTATGTGATTACCTCTTTTGGGTAGGCTTCAGCAATTGTTCCCAGGACAGGAAATATGTTCCTGAGGCCCAGAGGTGTGCCAGCTATACCACAGAGACCACCCCTGCTCTATAACATCCAGAACACCAGCTCTGTTGCTATGTAATATATGCCCTCATATACTGGCAAGGAGAATTACTAAAATAACTATTCAGAACTTTAGACCTAAACTTTAGACCTGGCTCTCCACAGTTTTGGCTCATTTGAAGTATTGCAAAATAGGGGCATGAAGTGAGGTATTGCCTGCCTTTAAAGTGTACCATGTCTGGTTTAAAAACAAAAATATCTAAAAGCAAACTGAGTATGTTTTTCTTTGTTTTCTTCTAGCACTGTTTCCGAGAGTTCCTTGAAGGCTTCCCTTCTGCAGTTAGAATGTCATTTTACATGGACTTTAATGGAGCAGGATGTAGATCTTGATGACCTAGAGGAAACAATAGTTAATCAGATCAAGTTTTTCACAGAATCCAACCTCAAAAATTATAATCATCTATCCTATATATACCACCTAAAGAATTCAAATGAAGAAGCCCTGAGAAATCTCCAAAAAGCTGAAGAAGTTGTTCAAAAGCATCATCCAGATGAAATTGCCAGGAGAAGTCTTGTTATCTGGGGGAACTACGCCTGGATCTATTACCACATGAAGCAATATGAAAAAGCTCAGACTTACGTAAGCAAAGTGGAAAACAGCTGCAAAAAGCTTTTAAATACTGCTCATGGGAAGATTTGTCTTCCAGAGGTCTATGCTGAGCAAGGATGGGCATTGTTAAGATTTGGGGGAAAATACTTTGAGAAAGCAAAGAATTGCTTTGAAAATGCTCTAAAGGATGAGCCCAATAACCCAGATTTTAATGCTGGCTATGCAACAGCATTGTATCGTTTGGAAGGTTTAGCTTGGAGACACAGTGAGGAGACAAGCTCAGCTTTTGAGGCCCTGCAGCGGGCAGTGGAACTGAATCCAAAGGATACTTGCCTTATGGCATTACTTGCATTAAAACTTCAGGACTTAAAACGAGTTGATGAAGGGGAGAGGTACATTGAAAGAGCTATGCCAAAAACCCCTGATCTACCATATTTCCTGCGATATGCTGCTAAATTTTACAGAAGGAAAGAAGAACTGTGGAAGGCAGTGAAGATTTTGAAAAAGGCCCTAGAACTGACTCCAAAATCTAGCTTTTTGCATCACCAACTAGGAATCTGCTACAGAGGAATTGTATTTAAATGGAAAAAGACAAAAAATGCACCTCAAGACCAAGTGGAAGAATTCATCCAACTTGCCATTTTTCATTTTAAAATAGTGATAGGCCAAAGGACAACATTTATTGGTGCCCATACTGACCTAGCAGGCATGTATGCACTAGACAGGAGGTATGAAGAAGCAGAAAAGATATTTCAGGAACTGTTTCACAGAAATAATCTATCCTGTGTTGAAAAACAAAATCTCTACTTGAGTTATGGCAATTTTCAGCGTTTTAATATGAAGTCAGAATCGAAAGCTATTAAGTATTATATAGAAGCGCTGAAAATTGAAGAAGATTCCTATGCAAGAAATAAGTGCAGTGAAGCTGTGCAGTCACTGTTAAGACAAAAAATTGAGAGAGGTTTAGGAGATGCAACAGTTTTTGGTACACTTGGACTCATTCATAACCTAAATGGTAAGAAACAAGAAGCAATTGAGTGCTATGAGAAAGCCATTGCTTTGGATTCCAATAATGAAGAATATCTGAATGCATTATGGGACCTACGACTTTCTATCTCAAGCTAAAGTTCACAAAAATCCTTCATACCAAGGACATTTCAGGAGACCCTCTAAATTTTTTGTTGTTGGTTGGGTTTTGTTTTAAGGTAGACTTTATTACTAGATGAAACACCAGTGGTATCACTTTCCAGTGATAATGTAGAAAATGCAGATGATGATTGTTCATTTGTTCATTTACTAACAGAGAACATGCTTGGATAACTAGATAACATCTAATAATATGTATGTATAATATATAATAATAGCTATACAGTAATAGCTAGTCTAGCTTAGTCTTCAATGCTAATGCAGGTATAAAGGTTGTTTTTAAGTGATGATCAGTAGAACAGAACTTCTAAGCCAAAAATTATATATTACCTTCTATGAAGAAAAAGATAAGGGAATTATATTGTAGTATTTTGTCTATATACTTGAAAGGCATGCTTTCACAGAAATGCAATTTCTGATGCTTTTTCAAATATTTTAAAAATGTCTTTTGTACAAGAAACTTTTGTTGAAAGCTTGTTTCATTTACTACCTTGTATGCTGTTTAATTATGAAAAATATGAAAAATGAGCACTGTTTAGCTAGTTCACTGTAACGCTTGCAAAAAGTGTATTATTGTTGTGAGCTATTAAAGAGCATTGAATCCATCAACTACTGCTTCTGGTATTTCTCTACTGAACAGTCCTCACGTTAGTAGATTAAATAAAAAGGAAATGGCCATTTGAAAAAGTAACAGGGATAGAGTTTTGGCAGGATATGAAAGACTCAGGAGATACACCCATTTATTTACCCTGGACCTTCATCATATCTGGCTTCGGAGGCATTTCACCAAAGAATTAAAGCATGCACAAAACAGCATCTGTCTAGTTTGCCTAAAACCACACTGTCAGGAGCCACTACAACTAATATCTGGAGAGGAAGGCAAGGCAGTCTATAAGCTGCCAAAGAGATGGCTGGCTGTGGCCATGCCTGTGAAACAAGGTGGGAATAACACACACAAGAAATTAACTGCACTGGGCATGGAGGGCAGAGCGCAGCTAAAGAAGACTTGCGTGAGCACCAGAGAGCAGGGCAGCAGAACACAAGGGTCATGTGGGACAGGGTGGGCACCCACAGAGTCTAGTGAATGGAATAAAGGGCTGAAATGACAGAATGGATGGATAAGAGGATTGTCTTCAGATATTTAAGTAAAAGTTGATATTCATTATAACAGCCCAGCCCAATTCCCTAGTAGTGTGCCTTCGTATGATAGACAATGGTGCCCAGGGAAAACTAACACTGTACTTCCAAAACACTTCTGAGCCCTGCCCAGTAGTGTAGCATGGCAAAAACTGGTGACAGTGCCCATGTCAGGAAGGAGACGCACTTTAGTTTCCAGGCAGCCTGCAGTATTGATGCCCCCACAACAGCACACCTACACAGACAGAACGAAAGCCTCAAAGAGTGCAAGGCATAGTGCCAGATCAGAAAACATCAATAAACCTCTTCCTTCTCAGCTCTCCCTCAGATGATCTTTCATAATACAAGCAAAAGTGATCAGGAGCTTAAGAAACACACCTTCTTTATAACAAAGGCCTGGGGGAAAATCCACCCTTGTTTCCCAGCCACCTGCCAGCTTCTCTCTTACAAACAAACGCAGCCCTACCTAGGAAAGGAATGGTGAGAAGGGAGGACAGAAAGGACTGGGAGCATGACTGACAGACCACTCCTGAAAGCCCATAGGCAGAATGGTGGGGTTGAAATCGGGATCTTGTGACTACCTATGATGATGTGCTCAGCTGTGTGGGCAAAAGGGTATGTTAGGTGACCTCACTGCCTTTCTCAAGCTTGAGCGTTTTGAAGTCCAGCATCATTGCTATCCAAACCCTACTGAGGGCACAGAAGGGTGGAGGACAGCAGGGAAGGATTTGAGGAAATGGTGGCACAGGTTCCTGAAGTCGTGGTGGCACTTCCATTCTCCCCTTCGCATGCAGCCACCAGGACCTCTCCTGGAAGAATAACCTTGCAGATCTAAGGATAAGCTATAAATTATGAGCACGTGAATTCTTATGAAGAGTCAGAGTGGTTCAATCTTCTGCGCAGTGAAAAAACAGACTGTGAGACATAGTGATGCAAGAAGGGTATTTGTTGTGTCTCACCTCCTTCGGACTCAGGGACTGCGCTGGACTGCGGCAGCACCTGGGGATGCTCTGTGCAAACAGCCTTCTGGAGTTTGCGTAGTGTCTTGTAAACGAGGAGAAATGTTATTCCCCACAGGGTGGTGCTGCTGCATTGCCTGGCATGGCGAGACAGGGACGAGGCTGAGCTTGAGCTTCGGGGGGTGGACAAAATGAAAGACATTTTGGAGCATCCAAGTCCACAGTGCAAAACCAGAACCACACAAAAGCTGAACACCTCTCAGTTTGCCTTCAAGTATTAATGTATTGCTGGAGCTTATGCTAGCAGTGCAGGGGGAAAGTGAGTGGAGATAGCCCTTCAGGAATTATTGATTTATGAATCAAAAGCACGTTCTAAATTATATGAAAATTCTACTGAAATATATCAGAATACTCACTTAGAGGAAGGCGTTTTTTATTGAGGCAATCCCAGCTAAGGACTTTGCTATGTTGACCATGAAGTACTGTTGCAATTTAAATAAGTTCTTCTCACATAAATTTGTAACACTTTAAAAAGCAAACAGGGAATTGTTGTGGCAATATAAAATATATTCATCATATAATAGCACAAACAGCCTTTGTTTTTCAGGAGATAAGTTATTATCCAAGCTGACAGAAAAGTTTTGTGAATGTTTTTCTGAAAAAAACATTCAGAAGAAGGTACTTGATTTTCCAATGTTGTTTTCACACAACTTTTCAATGTACAATTTATTAAATGCTCCAGATTATCACTAAAACATAAATAATTTCGAAAGAATGATTATTACCCCATTTTAAACTTCATGGCATGGAAAACAGATGGGATAACTTCAGCAGCTGTAAGCAGTATCATATACTTACGCTGAATTTCCATCCACTACACAGAACAGAGCATTATCCCAGGCAGAATTCATCTGAGGTAGAATCTTTCTGTTTCTGTCTTGGGCAGATCTTACCCCAGTCAAGTCAAACCACGCTGTCCTGGGAAGCCAGGCTCAGCAGTGCAGTGCTCCATCCAAGCTCATATCCATCAATGCTTGTATCCATCAGGGCTGGCGGGAACATAGAATTACAGGATCATTAAGGTTGGAAAAGACCCCTAAGATCATCGAACATGCAGTGTTAGCCTGGCAAATTGCTCACAGCTAGCCCAGGTACCTCAGCTTACTGCTGCACTGTGCCATGCCAGGAAATAGCATCCTTGAAGGTCAGCCTTAATATTGTAATGTGTGAAAAAAATATTGCAACACAATAAATCATTATTTAAAAATATTGTCAACCAGAGTCTTGTGTAATGCATTGCCTGAAATGTTTCACATGGTAGGATAAAGATGAACTATTCAGCTTGAGTTGTGTGGACTAGGAGGTAGAGATTTAGTCTGATGCTTCACCAGCCTGGATTGTATCCCCATTTCTTCCATTTGCAGGTCATTTCTTGTTATGGTTCCTTCCTTCTGTTTCTCAGTGGGGACATTTGTGACAGGGCTGATATTTCACAGTGTGTCTTATGCACAGAAAGCATCATTCTGGTATATAAGCTTTTCTCCATTGACTTAAATCAGAGCAGAAACAGTGTTAGAAAACCCAGAAAGAATTCTACCATTTTCTACAAAAGGTTTGTGTATAAAACTAGTTGAATGTTTGTTGCTAAATAAGATATTTAAAATGAGAAGTATTGCTTTAAACACATAAAGGGAAAAGTCTATGAAAAAAAATGTTGGAATAAAAAAAAAATAAAAATGCTGATAATATATTATACAGTATAGTTTACTATGATAGAAACATGTATAGCATTATTCCAAGAAGCTTTTACAATATGCAGCTCTGATATGAACAACTGATGATTTGTTATGATGTGGTAAACAAAGTAATCAAATTTTTATAACGTAAATGACAGTGGTTATTCATAACTTGTTTAAAGTAACTTACATTCTTTGTAGACCATACTATTCCCTACTTTAAAATTAAAATATTGCATTAAGATCTAAAACATCTTCATCAGTATAAATAAAATTATTTAATTTTTTCCAAATTTGCATATTTTTCCTAACTCACTAAGAAACACTCATGGATAATTTTTGTCTTTTTTCATGAATATGTGTTACAAGCAAAATTAGTGCCTAGGACTCAATTTTCACGCAGATCTGAAAACAGAATTTTTATGTAAAGCTGAAGAAAGGTTATATCATTACCTTTAATCAGTTTTTGCACTCCTGTCTCTTATTCTGTAGTCTGTGCACATAGATCATAGTACTGGCTCTGACTACACTTCTGAAGCAGGGCAGTGAGAAATGCTTTATTTAAGCAAAAAAACTGAAGTCAAGCAATTTTCATATTTTATATTTGAAATATGTGTGAATAATAGAACTACTTGATACACATGCTATTCATATATATATTAAAAAAAATAAAAAATTAAACCCCTCTGACTGTACTCTTGATCTAAATCAATTTGGTGATCATCAATCTATGCTGCTTTCCCTTCCGAGGCACGGAGTGGAAAAGGACACAATGAGCAGCCACTGAATACACTGCAGATGATCAACAAAACTACTAGGTTGATGTTAACGAAGATTATTTGGACTCTGATCAATTTGTTAATGAACAGAACAAAGCTTTATACAGCATCAAATGACTGAAATTATTTGTATTGCAGAATGTGAAGTTCCTCCATCGCTGACAATATTTTCACTCTAGACATGTAGAAACATCCCATTATTTATTAGATCACATCAGTAATTTACCCCATGAGCTACATTCAGTCACTAGCTCCTGTGAAGCAGCCAGCTGTAGTAAATTCCTCACCCAAGTAGCAGGAAACCACCAAGTCTCAGCTGTTGTGTTCTGGCCATCAAGGACAAGTGACCTGACAGCTCTTCAGATGGCACAAACAAGTTGCACCACCTGAAGATACAGCTCCTGGGTCCAAAAAGACTTGCCACTGCAATACACAGAACAATGCTCTTTACTCATAGCCTGGAGAGGGAGCAGTCTCTCAGTCATCTGGTTGCATGGAATCTAAAGCTCTCCAACAGCTGCTGATTTTACAAGAGGAAGAGGCTCTGTATTTGAAAACACATAAGCCTCTCTTCTGCTCTCCTGTACTGCCTTTAGGATTCTTTCTTCCAACTAATGCAGCTAAAGCAGTTTTGTCTATTAGCATGCCTAGTCCCCTGGCACAAATTTACTTGTCTTCAGATAACAGAGCCGCCACAGCACCTCTTCCACCCTCCAAGACAAGGATCAGCTTGAAAATCATACCTGAAATGTCAATGCTTAGAAATTCCAGATATCCAGGAGGGAAAAAAAAATTTTTTTTTGCTATAGGGGGCTTGGGAAAGTGTGTCTAAAATCATACTTGAAATTAAATTGCAACATATGTACAAAGTTCAGGCACATTGTAAAAATTAAAGCTGCTCCAGAGATACTTTCAGCATAAATCACAGTTTCCTGCCAGATTTTCTAAAACAAAAAACAAACAAACAAAAGATGGTTTTGGTATTTGAAACAGTTATTTGCAAAGAATTTAATGCAGACTGATAAATGTGGAGGCTTTTTGGTGGTGTGTGTGATTAGTCCATTGAAACATACTAGACCACAACACCAAAATGCTTGTGTCATTAATAATATTTCTGAAATAATGTAAATGTTATTGTTTTGTTTTAGTGACTGATTACTTTATAGTTTTTCTGTTGATTAGAGACAATTATTGATTATGTGTGGAGTAGACATTGCATTTCAAGTAAATCTGTTTGTATTTGTGTCTACAAACTCCATTTTCATTCTAGCTTTCCTTTATTACTGCACTAACTTGGTATTACTGTTGCTGTATGCAGATTTTAGTTAACTAAAGCATGACAGAAAAATCTAATTGAGAGATGCCTTGTTTCACAGGAGTAGTATCTTCCACAGTGTAACACTACAGAACCACCTCTGTCTCAGTCATGGCTGTGCCATACTGAATCTTGACGGCACTTGTCACCTGTTGCTGCAGCTGTTTGTATCCACAGCCAAAAATTCAACATCCTTTTGGTCTAATTCTGCTGTGACAGAATAAGCTATTGCTCCATTTGTCCACATGTGCTGTTTCATGCCTGTATCACTAGTGAGCGACCGCAAATGTGTTCTTTTGATTTTTTTTGCTAGTCTTGCAAAGCACAATAGTGTTGAACTAAATATCATAGAAAATCCACATAGGAGGAATGATGCAGTATAGCTGCCAGTTGTGTCCACAAGCCAACCTGTAGGAGTTAAAAAAAAAAATAAAATTGTTTTTAAAGATCTACCAGTATTCTGATAATTTTCGAATCCTGTGATCAATGGGAGTTTCATAAACTTGCCAAGTTGTAAACTTATAAGTTATCTATAAATACAATCAAACAATACAGGTTTACATCACCATCACTATACTTTTCCCTCCTGGGGTAGGGAGGGATTTGTCCTCAGCAGGCATGTGAGATTTTTATGGGTTTTTGTTGGAAGCCTCAAATTTCAAATCCATGAGAAAAGGCACAACAGTGATCATCACAATAATAATTAAACATCTTCCAACCGCATGGATTTAACTGGCAGTCTTTAGACAGGCATACAGACTCCTGGCATTAAATAGTGTGTGCATGAGATCCTCATACAGAAACATTTAGTGAGCTATGCCTTGGGCTCGTGCTTCATTAAAACTTCTGGTTTTTTGCTATGAAAAATTAAAAGCTTCAGAAGCAGTGATTAAGTGGGAATTGATGTGAACAGCAGATAAAATATGTAAAACATATATATATATATACACACACATACACACACTTGGCTGTTTGAAAAAGATCTCTGACCTTCCACAATATTAAAAGCCATGTAAAGTTCTTTCTGGAGATTAATAGGAGTACAACTCTCATCCTTACTTCATTGTAATGGAACCAATGGGAAAAATCATGGTTAGATACTACAGTGATGAGTTGGCAACCAAACAGGAATGGAGCTGACTCACCCACCCATTCAAAGCAGCTTAGAGATTAAAAGATCTAGTCCTCTACACCAAAAAAACCCCAAAAAACTTTGAATTAAACTACCTTTAGGTTACATTTTCAAAATCTTACAATTTTACAGTGAAATATTTTGCTACTTTTACTTGCACAATTTCTAAACTATGTGAAGTGGTGATGTAAGAGCTCTTAGAAAGGCATTCCATACTGATTTGTTTTTTAAATTTCACCTCTTTACACATGTTAAAATCATCTCACCAAGACAGGAATGGGAGATCTAAGGACTTATAAAGATCTAGGTGTGTTATTTCTCTGCCCAGAGGCTACCTCCACATTCAGTGTGCACTTGCTGTCCTTCCTCTCCTGCTACATCACGCTAATAAGTAAATCTTAAGTACTGATAAGATTATGGGAAAGTCATTTGGGAACTGACCTGCCACAGGTGGGCTCACTAGATATGGTATGGCATGGAGAAAATACACAACACCCAGTGCTGATGATAATGAAGAAGTTCCCACTACATCTGCTGTCATGACAGGGATCAGTGTTACATAGGCTCCATCGAAGTAGCCAAAGGTAAATGAGAAAGGCACAAGCAAGGGGAAGTTTTGAAGAACTGGCAGGAAAAGACAACAAAGGCCATCCATTCCCACAGCAAAGAGGTAGCAAAAGTACCGATGCTTCTTCAGACACCTGTAAATTTCAAAACAGAAAAGAAAAATACTAGCACTGAACATAGAATCTGTTTCCATGCCCTGGCATGCAGTGCTTCAGTCTCTCTCTCATATAGCTCAAATTTAAGTTAATTTTCTTACACAGTCTTCAAGATTAAAAATTCTCAGTGAAGAGAACAGGTAGGGAAAGCTGCCCACCTACAGCTGCAGAAACATCTGGCAAACAGCAGTCCATGATGCCTGCAATGTTCTTCAGGATGTTCCTAGTGAGGAAGGCCATCCTGCTGCCAGGACTCTGCAGTCCTCTGAAGTTTCAATGTTTGAAGCAGTATTTCATCGGACTTTACATCCCAGCTCAGCACGGTGTTCCCAGTATTATACATAAAATATTTCAGTATACCTCTCTTAGCTGTTGCTCTTCCAGTCAGCCCTTAAACACGGGTTAGTGTGAGCTAAACCAGATGGCAATCCCTGTCCCACAAAACCAGTATTTGATTTTACCCACAAGCTCAATAAGCATAAAGAATGCATCCTTTAGAATCATAATCCTTGTTAATTTAGCTAGAATCTACTGATGTTACAGTTGCTGTACAGTGGTGTTTGGAGTGAGTTGAGTATGGTGCGTTTTTACATACTGGAAAATGGACAATTTTTGGTCAGTCCTTCTGAGTATATGCCTGACAGTGTTGGGCCAGACTCTTGACCTTTTCCATAACTTCTGTGCCTCCAAGCAGCACTAAAGAGATGTAAAGCCAGAGGAAGCAGGGTGAAATCCTCTAGGAAATAGATACAATGAATCATGCTCAACATACCTCAGGCAGGGGGTTACATTTCCACTGTCATATGCACAAACACATAATTTCTTCAGGAAAAAAATATATTAAACCAGCAGAATTGAATTAACTCAGAAGATACAATAACATTAATTAGTAAGCATTTCTGAAAGACTGTATGTTGGGGGCTTTTTCTTAAACATGCTACAGAAAAAGTCCATAATGTTAACTCATAAATGCATTATACCTCACTTGCATCCAGCCTCCCACCAGCTAAAGCTTACACTTGCTAGGTTATGAAGCCCTTACCTTCTGTCTGTTAGCCATCCAAAGGTAATATTACCAATGATGTCTATGACACCAAGTATGGACATGAGGAAGGCAGCCTGGTGATGACTCACTCCAACACTCAGAGCATAAGGCACTAGGTAGACAAAAAGAGGGCTACAGCCATATGCCATAAATAAAACTGACACTGCAAGCACCATGAAGCCTGGCATCAGTAAAAAGTCATATTCATTCCATGAACAGTAGCATAAACATTCACGAGACCACACTTTGATTAAAGGTGAACAGATGGACATTTGCTTTAAGTCTTGTTTCTCTGTTTCAGGGATATGATCCTGTTCAAGAAACTCAGGAATGGTTTTATGATCCTCCTTAAGAGAAATGGGTCGCATCAAGGCACCACAGACACAGAGGTTCAAAACAAAACCTCCCAGGATGAGTAAAGCTCCTCTCCAGGAAAACTGTTCAATTAAGAGCTGGACTACAGGGGCCAGGATGAAAGTACCAATTCCACTTCCTGACATGGCTATTCCATACGCCAATGCTTTTCTTTTGTTGAAGTATTTGCCCACCATCGCAATGGCTGGAGAATAACAGAGTGCAAACCCAAGTCCTAGAAGAGAAAGCACAGTGCAGATGAATTAATACTAAGCATGACATATGAAACAAGTTAAACCACAAATTGTATTTTCATTAGCACAAATGAATAGAAAGTTTTTCTGAATTTGTATCATGCAGCACATCAGAGTGTGATGAGAAGCTAGGATGACTTTTTTTTTCCAGCGACCAAGTCACTGCCTTGACAAACATAACCGATGACCATTAATCCACAATAATAAAGCTCGGAAATAAGTGACAGGGTTCGTTTAATAACAAAGATGATCACTAAACATCAAAGAAATTGTGTCAGCCTCTCCTGCATGCAAGATGAGGTCTTGCCCCAGGGTCTGCACCAATGCTGGCACTGGACACACTGTCCTGATGAGGTACCACTTTGTGTTTCAGTCTGTTGCAACGCTGAACATTAATTTTCAGCTCTCTGAAACACAGTACAAAGAGTCTGTCTCTGTTACTGATATTCTACAAAAAAATCCTCCTTGGTCAGCTAAACAAACTTCATGCAACAGCTGCTTGGATTCCTGACCATTTTAAATCCCTGTCTACAAGTAAAGAGGGGAGAAAAGCCTTAGAAAACAAAGCCAGATCCAGTTGAGTAAACAAGTAGGATTCATCTTTTGGACTGAGAAAAATACTGTGGTCTTTGCTGCAGAACCAGAAAGCAGATTTTAATCATCAAGTGGTTCCTCTAACACTAAAAGTGAACTTTCTGAATCAGTCATAGAAATGAGTTCCTGATTAGGGTTTTGGAGCATGTCCTACATTGAGGTTAAAACAGACCCCACTGCCAATAAAGGAGATAATCACCCAGTGCTGTAACCAGCTTGCCACATCCTCCTCAAAGGCCATACTGTGTTGGACAGGCACTAAACCTGCCAGAATCAAATAAGTGGATTAGAGGAACTCTAGGTGGCTGGTGCCTGGTCTGGCACCCCTCAGGAGGTGAGGGGAGAAACAGGGCACAGAGCTGAGGCTGGACCTGTACAGGCAGTAGAGCCAGAGGAGCAGCCTTGAGCTAGACCTGATCACTTGAGAGCTGTGAAAAATGTATTCTATTCAGCATAAATATAACTTTTTTTTTTTTTTTAGTGAGTTGGCAGGGGGAAATAGATCCCCAAAAAAGCCAGTCAATGTTCTGTGAAAGTGGAAATGCAAAGTTTAGGGCTGAAAACATTTTCATACCTCTTAGAAGGAATTCTGCTACTTATTGACACTCCCTTGTCTCACCTCTGCTTCCCTCTTCACAGTTTGAAGTGCTGAAGCTTTTATGCATTTTGACATTCACCCTTTATGTTCCCACCTCCTCTATGGGCTGGGGGATCTCCCTCTAGCCTTTACCAACAGTTCACCTCTCTGTCGACCAATCCCTACAGACTAGAAGTTCATTGCTTATTGAACTGTCTCTTTGCAACTCCATGTACAAAGTGCAACTGCTTTTCCACCTCAGAATTTGCAGTACTTCCCACTGAGGAAGCATCAGAGGCATTACCATGGTATGTGGCATAGGCCTTCAAGTTACAGGAAACCTTTTAGTTTGTTATGAACACATTTGTCAAAGATTAACATCATAATACAGGAGTGACATGCACTACAATACGGATTTTTATTTTTTTAAAACAAATAAGCTGTTGGCAGCATGTGAACTGCAGTAATTCCACCAACTCATTACTAAACAGCAGGGGACCAAGTACAAGGTCTTATATCACTGTGGCTACCAGGTCAGTATTAAAGAGGAAGGAATGTCAGTGTGACCATGGGCCCCTCTCAAGTTTCTTTGTGCACAAGCACAGATAGATAGAACAGAACAAACACGTTTGTTATCACTATACCTGAACATAGATGGAAGAGCTACTACAGCAATTCTACCAACCAGCATTTTTTTTTCTTTTCAAATGTAAATGGAGACAAAATTAAGGTTCACAGCTGAGGTGCCAAGTATTCACCCAGTGCTCCTGTGCCTCTTACTTACTCTTAACTTTTTTTTTCTAAATATGAAAATATTTTGGGGCACTCTAGAACTCCTACTATAACAAACTTCCCAAATCACAGGCAAAAAAGGAAACCTTTTCATGTACATCATCTGCAACACCAGTCCTTCTTGACCTCCCATAATTTCGGAACTTTATCCATAGCCCTTTCCCTAACAGGATTTAGAGAGTTGCTCTTGCAGGGTGCTACATTTGGGTTACATGAGACTCAGTGTGTGCTGAAGTTCTCACAGGGGCAACCAAAACCTCTCTTTTACATGAAGAGAACAGGTCTGAGTATCTCTATTTGACCAGTGTGGTGTTAATATGACATGGAGAAGAGATCACTTATTTTTAACATTCCTGTGTTGTGTTAGAGGAGAAACAAAGGGACTTGAATGCATCCTACCTGTAAGGACTCCTAATGATAAGTAGAGATGTTCCAGAGCGGTGGCAAATGAACTCAGAATTAGTCCAGTAGATGCAAGCAGCCCTCCTAGCATTATACCAACTTGGCAGGATACATGATTACTTATTAAACTCCCAACTGGGGCTTCAAAGAGACAAATAAAATTGGTAGTTAATGGCAGGTCCACACATGCAGTTCATGGCAACAGTCATAAAGGAAAAACAAGTAGGAGAAAATGGTGATAGCACCTACACAGAGTGATCTTCCAACATCCCCCTATTACAAAGGTATGTGCACCAAAAAAGAAAAACCAACCAACCAAGAAAAAAACCAAACACACCTTCTAAAACCAATTTTCCTGAAGGTCACAATAAAACTGAAATTAACAGTAGCTTTCTCAGCAGCCATTTTTATGGACCAAAGTCACTACAGGACACAATTTGCAGTATTTGGGGTCAAGAGAGGCCACAGCAGCAGCCCACACTGTTCATTACTCCACTCTTACAACACTCCAACCTCCCCCTGCCTAGAATTTGCACTTCAGCCCTCAGTAACTTCAGGTGTCCTTTCACACACCTCCCTGGCCTTATGGGCTCTGCATCAGAACCAAAGAGGAAAGGTCTCATATTTTTGGACTATCTGCAGGGCTGCTACCTCTTCTCCTGCACTTCTCCAGTTGATGGCTCCCAGATTACCACACCTCTACCATAGGATGTCACCACCAGCCTTCGCCCTCTCTACCACCTGCAATGCCAGGGCAAGGTTACCCTTATTTCACTTTTCCCCCAGATATAACCTGGCTGACACAGGTTAGTTGCTATGTCTTATTCCAGCTGTGTCTCTCTGCCTTTCTAGCAATTCTCATTAATTAACCCTCTTCCATAAGACTAGGGCCTGTATTTTCATCTAATTGTATAGCTTGAAAGCAAACCTGCAACAAATTCAGTACAACTGCTGCACTGATGCATGTAATTTTTACTAACACTGAATTTTCTTTTAAGAAACAAGACTATTTGTAAATATATATGTTTGGGGAAAGGAGGATGACTGTGACTTGATCTGGAGGCAAGATGTACGTCCTGTGCTGAGTCTCAAATATGACTCCAATCAAAAGGCAAAAGAAACACATGCTCAATTAGTATCTCTCAAACACATGTCCCACAAGATCTCGACAAAAGTACATTTCTGAAAACTGAGATAATTTCACAAAAAAAAAAGTTCTTCTTTTCTTTAGTAAGATGACTCTCTCTTCCTGCACAACTATGCTGAGGGAAGCAGCTTGGATATACCATACCCCAAAGAGCCCACAGTATCCCTCATTCCCAGCTGACTCTTCCAACTCGTTAACTTGCTAAAATCAGCTGGAACTGATGAAAAAGCAGCCACAGGTAATACATACCACAGAGCATCGTAGCACAGTCAACAATGGAGTGGATCCAAGCAGTTCTGGCATAATCCTGCCCAAAGTATGCCTGGAACTCCACAAAAAATATGGAGATGCACCTAGAACAAAAAACATGAACAACAATCTGTTGAACATGGTATATTTGCTCGCAGAGAACACCAGTCTCACTCTTCAGGTATAAAAAGTACCCACTTTAAGGTCCTCTCCAGCTCTGACGAAAATCAGATCTGTGGTTTGCCTACATGCCAGTGAGATGGAGAAATGTTTCAACAGTTTTGAAGGGATATTGGCAAAGAAGGGCTACCTTAATGCACAAGGGGCAAGACATAAAATATGAGAACAATCTTTGCTTTGCACTGACAACTGAATCAAAAACTGGTGTCCAACTATTACCTCAACAATGGGATTAGATACTTAGGCTGATGTGGTGCCTCATTCAGAGATACAACTACTCCAGAGAGACCATGAATGCTGTAATACCATGTTTCTTGCTGGGGTGTTTTGCCTCTAGAGTTTTTATAATTCACAGTACTTTAAACATAAATGAAATCAAAGTTGTGATTATCACCAGCAATTTATAGCCCATATTATGATGTAGCTTCCCTGGTACATAAAGCCTTAGCTTCCCAGTTCTTCACTGACCTGGTTGCTCACTATTCCACACATGCACTGGCCAGTGTAGTACGTACAGAGCAAACACCACCTATAGCTACGTGTTCATGGATGGACAAGGGCAAAGCAACTCCTCACAGAGAACCAAAACACTGCACGATCCTGCCCACGAACCTTGCATCATTTTAATAAAATGATTTCAGGAGAGGTTATTTTGTTCTGTTTAACAAGTGTTACCGTTCTACCTGTCTCTGCAGGGAAACAGATTAAAAGGCTGCACAGTTTCATCCTCATTTCTGGATCAACAAGAGATGCCTTTTCACCCCTATTTTCCCTCCAGTAAATCAAAGAATGACCACTTTCTTCAGCTTTTTTTCCTGCACATATATTCTTCTATATAGTCTAATGTGTGCCATTAGATGATTTCTTGGATGTAACACATTTCACACATGAAAAAGGAATTAAATCCACTAGGAATTATCTACTGATACTATGGAATTGATATATTTGCATACATTAACTAACACTCAGTTTTTCTATGCCCCC
Organism: Formicarius rufipectus; assembly: GCA_013399695.1. Lineage (NCBI taxonomy): Eukaryota > Metazoa > Chordata > Aves > Passeriformes > Formicariidae > Formicarius > Formicarius rufipectus. Next base: position 1,190,771 of record VXAU01005056.1, on the reverse strand, counting down.
TTTATGCTGTTGAGACCCTGGGTTTTAGATCCCTAAACCTGGTAGCTTTGTTTTCCAAGAAATAGGAACTTTAGGTTGGAAATGCTGTATTTACATTATACAGACTGTCCAAGAAAGACACTGATTCAGTGTTCCTCACTTGCCAGGGTGTTTATCTCGCTGCTTAATATAGCTTAAATGTCCATGTTCACACACACCAGGTTCCTCTGTCTCAAGTTGACATCAAAGTCACTGTGGAAGCAATCTCATCCCCGATTGCATTATGTTTATGCAAGGCAGAAGTCTATTCCTGTTCTTGCTATTTTTGAGAAATATTTACTGCATATTTCAGATACCAGAAGGGTATAGAGAGGGGCCTCTTGTCTAGGGCTCAGACCTTGTCAGGCAGGACAGCACCTGAAATGCTTGCAGTAGGAGAAGGGGGTATTTACATGTGTTTCAGAGAGACTCAGGAGTCAAGCTAATTCAGTGGGACTAGCAAAAATGAGCACAGCTGTGGGGTCAGAGGGACACAGTGAACCCAAAGAGACCCTACATGATTCCTCCCTCCCCAACCAAACCTCCACAGCCTGAAATAGTGCTACCTGCTCCAGGCCTTGATTCTGTAAGAAATCAAGCAGAAGGTGCTGAAAGCTAGAGCAGCTGTCAGAGGTGGTGAGACTAAAACCAGAGGGCTCATAATCCCTCATCCACCCCCACAGCTTTAGTGGTTTCAGAAAGCCTTTGAAAATGTGGCAAGAGTTTTTAGCTAACCGGAATAACCTTGGCAGATGTGGGACATCAGGGAAGATCCCAAACCCTCTTCCTAAAGGAAGAAACAAGCAAACAAACAAAAGCTCCACAAACAAAAACAAAACAAAAAACCAGACAAAACCAAACCGAAACAAACAACAAAACCTCAAAATCAAAACAAACAAAACAAAACAAAAATCCCAAAACAAAACCAAAACCCAACAACAAAAAAACAAAACCACACACAAGATAATGCTACAAACTGGTCAGCAAGACAAGTAGCTGTTGGCTTTACCTTGTCACAGCCCTGGTACAGATAGTGACAAGGAAGCAGCCAGCAACGATCATCCATCCCCAGCCTCCGTCAGGAGGGCCAATGTGCTGGGCCCGCTGGGATGAGCTCATGGTGATTCCTCCCTCCTCCTTGCCTCAGTGGCAGGGGCTGATTCCAGCCAGCACGCCAAGCACGGGCCGGGGCTGCTCGGCACATGGGTCACTGGCCATCTGAGGAGAGAGAGAAAACAGGCAGAGAGGGGGTCAGGGCACGCTGCATGCACTGTAACCTGCACACCTGAGCAGGACATACTGCTTTGGCTCTACTGCAGAAAAGAGAGTTTTCTTCCAAATGCCATTTATGAAAACTTGTTGGAAGTAAGAGTGCCACCAGAATTTGGCCCCATGTCTGGTACCGTGCTTTTCATGGAAATTTGCCCAGCAGTTACATCCTAGCACACAATACTCTCTTTCTCCCTACATGTCACAGCACATACATGTAAGTCACAAACTTCACCATTGCCAGCCACCCACCTACCTTCAGCAGGCTCCCCAACTCTTGCCAGTCACTGGCCTGAAATGTGTTTTCAATTGCAGTCTCCACTCAAACTATCTATTCTTCTTTGTACACAACTTAGTGCAAAACTTTTGAGAGAATTCAGTTTTCACCTTTTTTACAAGAAGGGAATATTCACTACAAGATCAGAGCATATCTGGTGATAAAATGAACTCGTTCTTACAAGACAAACCCCAGATGAAGGCCTTAATTAGCAGGACACAGCAACTTAATTTTCCGAGCATGGGCAATTCACCAAAGGTTAGAGCTAGCCAGTTCCCTTCTATCCACTTATTTCAAAGTAATATCTGCATCCAGGCCATAAAGGTAGTCCCTAAATGCATTCTGGTCGCTACAGGACACTGCAGGAGACCAAAAGACACTCCCTGGACCCTAGGTGTAACTGAGTCATGTGCATCGGGGGAGCTCTGCTAATGCTTTGAGTGTCACCAGCAGCATGGGACCAACAGCCCTTAGTTCTTTCTGCATCAGGGACTATATGGCAGGGCTTGATTGAGAGGCCTGAGACACCCCAATTTACTCAGTGCAGGAATACGCAGTGTTGGCTGTCAGTGGTGGATTTCATACCATGTTTTTGCCATCATTAGCAAGCCCTTAGCCCCTGAGTGGATCAAAGATTTGTAAGACATAATTAAACTATCTGGGATGCTTTTCAGTTTTGGTTGGAGAGGAAGCTTAAATAGCTCATACGTCACCTAACTATGACAGAGACTAAATATGCAAAATTCCCCCTGACAAGAACAACAGGCTTCCCAGGAAATGTATCCTGTTACAGCATGTCAGAGGGCTGCAGAGCCACTCAGAAGGGCAATTCAAGAAAGGATGTATGTGGCTAATAACATTCATTCTTGGTCCTTGAAGCTGCTCAGTCAGGTGATGGTCAAAGCTTGGCTCTGGAAAGCCCAGAGCTCCCTGACCCAAAACTACCAGAAGCAACCCTAAATATCACCACAGCTGAATGTTTGAGAAATATTCATCAGTGGCCTTCCTGAGATGCCAGAAGTTGCACCTCAAAACCATTACAGAATTATTCTAAGGAAACATTGCCAAATTTAAAGGTGAGCAAGGTAGGAGAAAACAAGTATGACAAAATAAACAAAAACCACAACATGTTGAAAGCGTAGTTGAATTCCTACTAGGCTGTAAATAATACCCTGTAACAACACTGTACAAGAGAATCAGTGGATTTACTTTTTTTTTTTTTTTAAATCTTTGGTAGTATTTTGACTGAAAAATGATAAGAAATGCTATCCTAATCTACCTGCTTGGCTGTCAAAGCCCAAGTATTGCTGCTGATCATAGAGGGTATGATCAAGCCCTGTGTGCTAACACACCTCAGCCCATAAATGTTAAAAACTGAAAAACCTAGTACAACTTTCAAAGACGGGTTAGGTCCAAAAGTCAGGTGCTGTGCTGTCATATGAGGCATCTGAACTGCCACGAGGAGTGAACAGGAAAGAAAACTGTTCTCAATCTCTCAACAAAATGTGTGCTCGTCAACGTTCTTGAGCAGTGACTTGAGCTAACCGTGTTTGAAATAATATGCTGGAAAAATATCGGTGAATAAAAACATCCACCAAAGATGCCAAAACTGTATTATACGACCATCCAGTTACACAAGCTCCACAAGCTAACATTAAATATCTGTTCAAAGTCTTTGTGTACTCCTCAAGTACCATTTACTTTTCCGTGTTAATCAGCCTGTATCACATTTTACATTAGGCCAAAAATGTTGTATAGTATTTGTAAATAAAAATTACTGTCCTATTTTCTCTCTTCATGTAAGCTTTGCTGATATTTATTTATAATTAAGTATTTCAATAAAGCTTTCTAATAATTCAGAGCCCAAGGAAATGCCCACTACAAGCATTAGAACATGTACTAATGCTGTTTTATTATTCTCTTCTCCTCTATTGTCAGAAACATCTGTTTCATTGTAAGTTAAACTGTATTATAAAGTCTTTGCAAGGTCTGTGTTATTCTCTGTGTTTATATGGAGTCTAGCACAATAGTGATTTTCACTGCAGCATGAAATACTACTACAATATAACCCACACTTGAACTAGAAGAGAGCTCAGGTTCATTTTTTTACCTCACCTATTTGCTTCAGGGCAAACACGCAGCAGTGTTTACCCATACTCTCCTTTCCATCCCACTACACTCTGAACCAAACTTCTGACACAAAGAAAAAAACTGAGGCAAAAGGGGCAACAGATTGGCTAATAAGGGAAAACAGTATGTTGGTAGGCAAGTACAGCACTATTCACAAAATCTAAGGGAGGCTGAAAATGTCTGCAGTCCAAAGTTAGAGGATGCCAGGCACAAGACACAGAAGACATGTCCATGGACTTGTCACTTGGCACACACCTTGTGCATTTGCCTTCCAGCACAGGTTGCTAATTTGTAAGCAGGGCATACTTCCCATGTGTTGATTCCATCCAGGTGACAGACAATTTAGCAGGGTTTATGTTACATTTCAAGTAAGCTGATATGAACTAATGACTGAGTCTTTATTCTTAACTGATAGGGGCAATTATACATCCCTTTCTATATAGCTTCAAGCAACAACTGTCTTATGAAATATGTGCAAACATCAGATCAACAGATCATCTGATGGCTAAGGCAGTGGTTACAAGATTCTTCATGCTGGATCAGTGAATGACCAGATCATCAAGCAGTATAATTTGATGCAAACTACCACTGCATCCCTATCTACTTAAATGGAAAACAAAATTCAACACTTCTAGGAGTGTCTGTGGCTAACCTAGCCACACAAAAAAAAAGCTGCTATCTAATCTAGCATGAAGCCAGAGTGGTACAAAGAGATTGGCAATGAAGCCTGCCATTAACTTATCCTGTCAAATTCACCTGAACAAGCAGAGCCAGTACCAGTGCTTTGCACCATGTGGCCACCACATTTTGCATCTAATACTGAGGGCCTCAAAGGTGGATTTATTGCATGGTTGTGAGTTTCATGTTGCATTCAAATACCTGGATGGTTGAAAAGCCCAAGAAGAATCCATGACAGCCACCTGAATTAACAGGGCGTTCATAAAGTTCAATTATTAAGCTCAAGGGTTTCCTGGCAATCACAAGTAATGTATTTAGGTGGAGTTTGCATAAGCACATGATTCACCACAAAGGGATCCTGAGCAATTCAGACATATCTCTGCAGTACTTTTGCAGAGTCTTGGCAAAGCTGTGCTTCTTATTTTGGATCTGAGCAGTATCTTTCATTGCCTCTTCCAGAGGAATGAAGATTTATTTTTTTTTAAGTTCTGATTATTAAGGGTGGAGGAGGAACTTCAAGGAATGCCAGAAAGGATAATAATAATCATTCAATAAGGAGAAATATACACAAAAATTTTCAGAGTTGTCAACAGTCTCCACATACAGAGTGTTAAGTAGTCTGGTCTCAGCCTAGATCTCTGGCTCAACTTCCCAGGCAAGCTTCAGATCAAGGTTGAGATCCGAGTTCACGTTTTAGCTGTACATTAACGTACTTGGGAAGAATTTGATGACATATCAGGCTAAGTAAACACAGATTAGCTATTTGGTTACATGGTTACTTGCTGTTATTTTCCCAGAACCCTGCCTGCCAACATACACACAAACAGCAAACGTTCAAAGAGGTTACAAGCAACTGAAAACAATGATATTACAAGAAATGCCTGGCCACTACAGAATTGAGACACCCTGCCTCCTTAGAGCAGATCAGTGCAAGCCTCATCTCTTCAACTTCCCACTTGCTTCAAGGGGTACTGTGCCTTTCACAGTAACTGAACTAATAGGCAAGTTAAATAATTACTTTCTTCCTGCTACACATGTATAAAAGCACTTATTATGTCAACCTGACAATTTCATTCTGAGGTTAGAAAACTTAATTTGCTTACACCCTGGTGCTGTTTTGTAATTATCTGTATCATAGACCAGACTGTGGACTCTACAAATGAAGTTGAACAAGCAGAAAGCACACTGAGCAATTATGTCCTCCCCCTTCCCAAACCTCAGTTTGCTCTCATGTTGGATCTTTTTCTTAACTTTTCTGGTACAGGATAAGACTCTGCTTGCATGTCTGCTCCACCTTCAGCCCTGTAAGACCTGATCCCCTCTGACAGTGTTGGCGTTATTATAAGACATCTCAGATATGCATGAAAAGTTCCTGCTACTTGAGACAGCTAATGGAAAGCAGGGTTAAAAGACAGTCTCATGGAAGAGATCCTTGCAACCTTTGATAGATAATTTTCAATAAATCATTAAGTAAATATGTTTTGTTTTGAGTTCAAAGTAGATGCAAGTAGGGTGAAGATGGCAACAAATTCTGCTGATCCCTAAGACAGCTTTAGTTACCCCATGTGCCCTGACAGATCACTAAACATTGACTCTATTTCCCCAAGTTAATACGTCAGGTTTAATCTGGCAGGATAAATAACATATTAGTTACTCCAGCAGCTGGTTTTGAGAACCCTGGAAAGAAAACAAGTGCTCCTAAGAGCATCTCTCTTACTTGATCTGCTCAGCGAGCAGAAAGGAGAAGGTAAGTTTACTAAAAAGGCATGGCTATAACCTTGTACCTCATCACGAGGTCTCTTTTGTCAGGGAAAGGAGCACAAAAATCCACAGCAGCCTAGCAACTGGCCAGCACAGCAACAGGAGCCACTGACCTTTTAAACACAGCTTGCAGCCAGCAAAGCACTCCCTGCCCCCAGTCCTTCCACCATAAAGGTTTTCTTCATTAACAGAATTGATTCAAAAATAATATCACAACAGTGTGATATGCTGCAAAGCATTTGTATAACAAAGGGCAGAGGAACAGCAGGTACAGTCAAGCTGGCCTGTCTTGTTTTTTCCTACCTTGTTCAGCTGCTCCATTTGCAGCATTGATTTATCTGGGCAGCTTCATCATCTCAAGAAATACCACCTCACCTGCCAGACAGTTTGGATGATTGAAAATGCTTCATTAGTCGAGGGATACTGCTTCAGGCAGAGGAACAGGCAGGTCAGGTTTGTATCACAGCTGCTGCACAGCAACAGCACACAGATCCCAGACTATAGTGTGGGTCTCACCCCACTATTTTCTTCTTCTTCACACTACCTTGGCTACACAAAATCAAAATGGCTGTGTGTTAAGATGCCTTTGCCATTTCTGTCAGAACTGCATGGAAGGATTTTGTGCAGTTTATCCCAAAGAAGCTGGCCAAAATATGCATACCAGCATAAATAAGCACCAAATCCAACACTTACCTGTCCAATATACACAGATGCACATGACAGAAGAATGAGAAGGATACTTACCTAGAATTTTCTTTCTCACCAGAGAGATGTATACATATACTGTGTGTGCCATTTGGTACCTTCACAGGGAAGATGGGCCGGGCAACACCTGAGAAATTTGTGTCTATGTCCAGAATGCCGGGACATACTCCCAGAACATGGTCATTTGCACCAATGAATTTAGTTGGTATTTTTCTTGTGAACCACAACATACACAGGTTTCCACGCGACTTTAAGAACATTCGTGCAGATGAATTTTATGAAGAACAAGTATACAGCAGTTTAAGCATATCTGGAGAAAATTCATTAATGCTTAGAGTGAAAGGTAACAGAATTGCATATACTTACTACATTTAACCTGTGCGCCTAGCTCTGTAGTAGTTCCTGTATTTACCCAATTCAGGACAGATTTTCCATCTCACTTTTCTTGTTCCTAAGATTGCACCAAATATTATTTGAAAGCAATTGCTACATTCATGCATGTTGACCTCTTGCTTTAATACTCTCTTGCTTTCTGTTCCCTTTACTCTGACTGCTGCATCTTTATGTAAATAAAGAAGAAAAGATCTATGAATTAAAAAAAAAAAACACAACAAACTAAAACAAAACCAAAGAGGGAATGGAATGAGTAGCAAAGACAAATGAGAAGGAGAGAAAAAGGAAAAAAGCTAGCTAACAAAGAGATGTATGTTCTGTGTGACAGCACAGCTGAAGATGTGTATAAGATTAAATATTTTACAGATTCTGAAAGAGTTCATTTCTTTTGTGTGTCTTGAAGGATTGAGGGTGACCACATCTGTCCACTGACCAGAGTCCTCCCTAGAAGCTTGCTAGCCCCCTCATACAGTAGAGCACATTTAAATGGGACACGGTATATGATATGAGCACAGAAGATGTAGAAAGCTGCAAACCTTCTATCAACTGAGTTGTTAACAAATAAAAACAGAGGCTGAGTATTTTTTTATTTTTTTATTGGGGGGGAGGTGTCTGTTAGGAAAAAAGGAGACACTTTTTTATCCTCCGTTTGCTTCCCTGCACTTCCACCTCAGCAGTTGTAGGCACTACAGTCAGAAGTCTAGCAGGCAGCTATGTCCTGAATTGTGTACAGCTCTTGGGATGCAAAGGATATTTCTGATTTAATATATTTTCTTATGGATATAATAAACAGCTGTCCCATTCTGCACCATGGGTTAGCCATTTAACTCAAAAAGAACAGCTTGGTTTGATTTCAGCAGACTATTTATCAAGAATTGTATGATTATGACATGTTTAAAAGCAACTCAAGAGATCCTTTCCAATCCTCAGTTCCTATATAAAAACAACTCCATTGAGCATCTTAAGGCTGCTATTGTGTATTCTCAGCTCTCTTCTCTGTTTAAAGATGTCTGTCCAGTCTCCAGAGAAGACCAAAGTTTATGTTTTTCTGAGAAGAATGGCAGATGTGTCCACAAATATTTCTTGTGCAAGTAATCTTGGGAATTATGCACATCTATTTAAGCAGGGAACACATTCAGCCTCTCAGACTTCCATAAATTCAGTATCTCTCCAGCACTGTTATAAATGGTTACCAAAAAGAACTACTTACCATAAAGTTCATTTAGGGAATTATACCAGAATCTAAGTAAACAGACAAATACATAACAAAAATCTCAGAACAAAACCAAAACGCAACCTAACTTTTAATTGTTGCCATAGAACTAAGACAAGAACCATATTAAGACAAACTGTAGTAAGTGCTTCACCCTGTTTTCATTTTTTTAAATCTATAATATTCCTGAACAGATTCGGATGCTTTATTTTGAAAATCTTTTAACCACTTTCATACTTTTAAGGAACGGGTTCCCTATGATACCAAATAAGAGCAACATTAATAACCTATTTGTATTGTAGTAGCACAATAGGGCTTCTAATCTGGGAGCGGTGTCACAGTGCTGGGCACCATACAAATATCTAATTAAACCTGCCCTCCGTCCAAAATGTATCAAGACAGAGAAGATTAATTGTCTAACAGCCCAGCTTATTAACTCCTGTCACTACACTGAGCAGCAAATGTTCTCTGTTTGCTTCAGTTTATGCATATGAGGGAGGTGGTTGTTGGAGAATACAGATTGAACAGGGCAAAGATCTGGGAATGGGAAAAGCGATCTGGAAGGTAAAGGGATGTTAAACAGCTGGTAGAGAAAGGAGGTGCCAGAGAGGGGCACCGGTGAGTGACATGACACAAAATAAGGGCAAGAGCTTAGAAGACTCTCTTTTACTCAAGAGCTAAATCATGAAAAAGACTGTAAATGTAAGGGTTGTGGAGCAGCACAAAGGTCATTATTTGCTCCCCTACCAAGCAGTGAGTCCCTGGGAGAGGATGAACCATGCTTGCCTCCCACAACAATTGCTTTGGCACAATGGCTACTTGATTTGTCAGATTTCCCAGGAACTGCTAAACCAAATGGTACAACTAGAGCCACAGCAGAAGCAGTTACTGTCCACTGGGTTGGTAACTAAAAATGTAATGTGAGCTTCCCTTGTCTCTCAAAACCATTGTTACTAGGCTTACAGAAAACCAACAGTCTGACAGAGGGGTCTATAGAAAGAGGTTAAGCAAATGCTAATGGAAACCTCTTGACCCTTTAAGAGATTTTCTGGCAAGGTTAGTCCTTAAATAATGCAGTTTAACTATACAGGGTAAAAAAATGCAAAGGAGTAATTTTGTAGGAAAATACCTTTCCAGAGAAAGCCTGACTTTAGCTTAATTAACTCAGTCTGAAAATGTGCATTTTTGCTTGCCATTCTGAAAGGTGTTTAAACTAACAAGCACAGTACTCACCATTTCATTTTTCACTGTGATGAAAATAACAGAGCACCAGACAATCTTCCTTCAGGACACGGCTGTTACCGAAATCCGAGCTGGGGCTGTCAGTGTGCACACCCTTAGCAAGGTTATGGTTGCACAAGTTCCATCAAACACATATTTTCTCCCTGAAAGGAGAACTCCACTAACTGACAGCAAACAGCCATGCTGCTGGGGCAGGGAAACAGTACCGTCACTGTCTCCATTTTAACATCTTTGTCCCCTTTCCAGCAAATAAGTGAGACTAGCCAAAAGTGCTTACAAAAAGTATCAGGAAAACTTTTCAGGAGGAAACAATCATTTCCTGCTGTCCAATAACTTCAACTACACAAGACAAGATTTTAAAATTTGAGTTGAATGGCTATTGATGACATTATCTTATGATATCAACATATAGATGTGTCTAATGATACATACAGAACTTTCTGCCATTTGCTAATTTTCTACTTTCAGTTTTTCAGTATTTCTACATTTTCCTAATTTTAAATAGGTGGTGTGTAGGTAATAGCTGTGGAAGGGTTTTTGTTTGTTTATTTATAATTACATTAAATTTATCTGTTACTTTTGAGTTTTATAACATACCATTAATGATGATTAAACTTTTCATCAAACACTTCTCATTTACTGTTGAGCTTCAATATGTGATAGTACAATCATATTTCTGCGTGAGGCCTATCTGTTTGAGGATTTCTGCACTTCTCTGAATCAGGCACTTATTAGTATTGCCTTATATCCTTAAAGAAATGTTAACATCTAACCATAATTGTTTGGAAATTCTGAAAAAGCTTTTTATTCAAAGTGTCTTCAGCTGGCATTTTCCCCACATCTGGTATATTATTTTTTCTATCTTCAGGAATATCTTGCCCTGGGAAAGTATACTACTGCCAGGCTGCCATGGAACATGTGGGAATGGGACATTTTTTCTCAGACCATTATGCAGTCAGTCTATGGAAATCACTACTCTCTGCTTCTTTTACTGATTCTGCACCCTAGATTCCACTTGGGTGATAAGGATGCAAAAATCAGCCTCTTAGATTAGCTGGAGATTACCTGGTGAAGGACATACTAAGCAAATGCTCTTCTGATCCCTCCAGAGAAAATCAGGCACAGCAGGAGTGCTCAGGCACCAACAGTGCAGCTGTGCCTGGATAAAAGTGAGGGGCTGATGACTACGGAGATATCTCCCTGCACATACCTGGAAGTGCCAAAGGCCACCCAAAAGCTGTGGTTGCTGCCAGCTCCCGTGTCTCACCTCTGATAAGAAATGAATGCTGATGGACACCAGTTCCAGCAAACATCCTCAGTGGGGAGTCCCTGCCTGGGGAAGCACTGCAACCATTCCACAGTGTCCTGGGAGAGGTGCCACCCAGTGCGCAGGCACTCGCTCAGCACAGGAAATGCAGGGAAGCAGGAGGCAAGCCAGTGGGAAACCCCCACCTAGAAATCTCAGTGATATGCATACAGAACATGTACCTGTACTTGGAGCTCTTTCACAGTTATTGTCTTTCCAGCCCTTCTGTTTATGGAAAAGCCTTGTTCAGGCTACACAAAACTAATTTGGTTCATAGTGCTCTTGATGTTCCTGGCTGGATTTTAGTAAGATAAGGAACTGCACTTAAAGACATCTTTTCCCCACGTTCTTGAAGAGTTCAAAGACCAAGTGGCATTGTCAGGTTTTTAACAATTCACACAGAAAAATACTCTTCATTGTTATTTTCAAGATGCGAATCTTACACAGGTGCTTTCTGAAGGAAAAGGAGATGACTGTTTTAGAAAACAAATTCCGTACCTACACAACAAGTTATCCAGAAGACTGCCTCTATTTATCTGATGATTTAGGGCAGCTGTTAGTGTCAGTTCATCATCTTCAATATGCAGTATTTGTTTGCAAAAATTAATCTAGCATGGAAAGGCAAGGCAGACTATTTCCTTTTGTTCACACAAGGCTATGTTCTGAAACAAAGCTATTAGGATACTTAATGCCATGCATGCTCTTCTAATGGACAATATGCACCATTTGATAGCAAACTGTCAATGTGATTATTATTTTTCTTGAAAGGTTTTCAGGTGAAACCTTGAACTCTGTCAAACTAAGAGAGCCCTACTATCACGTCAAAGCCAAAATTAATTTTCCTTTTAATAATGTTACTATATAATTATTGTATATACAATGATGCATTAATATAATCCCCTGCAAGAATGGAAGAAAAAAATCCCTAAACTCTAGAAAGACAACTGTTTAAGACAAAAAAACAGGATGTCTGCCATTTCCTGAAGTAAACTTCCAAAAGCAGCTATTGATGAATGTTGCTTTACAGGGTTAGATATTTCTGAGAAGTCATTGCACGAATCATATTTACTCTATTAAGAAAGTATATAACAAATTATAATATAGCCATAGGTACATTCCAGTGAGCACATCTCTGCACAAGTAGGCTCATATGTGTCCCTGCACATAACCTTCTGAAAGTAACAAAAGGGAAGCTACTAAACTGGGAAGGAAACATTAAATACTAAAACGAAAGACAAGGAAACAGATGGAAGTCAAGAGGAAAAACTCTTAGCATGCCACACAAAATAAATCTCTGACCAGGAAGAATGCATTTAACAGCATGCAAATCATGAAAACATGCATCTACTCACAAGTAATAGTTTGTCTTGGTGAAACCACAGGCTGAAAGTTAACAATCAACCAACACATCTTGGGCAGGTCAGCACAATGTTCATGCTCAGTCTTCCATTCAGCCCCACCAAGCCATCCATGTTTCAACTACATCTTTGCTTAATAGCTTATTTTAGTTTTTAGGAAAGCTTTAAAGCTTTGAGAAAAGTGCCTCAGGTTCCCTTTGCTGAGTGAATATTGGTGCAGCTGCTTGATTACCTCATTTTCAGAAACAATCAGCAGGAACTTTCCATGCTACTTAAGGGTGTACTCCTGCTAGTTAGCATTGCAGCCCAGAAATACAGATTCTCAATTTTCTGTTTAAAGAACATTTTCCTCTGTAGATAATGTTTTTGTCTTGGTAAGAGAAATCTGGGGGAGGAAAAAAAATCTACCCATCCTATTAAGTTTGTTTTACCTTTGCTTTCCAGATTTCTATTTTAATGCTTTAATCTCCATTTTTGGGTGTTCCCACAAACACACAGAACTGTTAGCAAGCAGAATATTACAATCATTGTTCAAACACGCCTATGATGGAGATGTAATTGGAGACAATACTTGAAAAAATACCTGACCACAAGAAGCATAGGATTAGTTTAACTGACAACAAGTATGAGACCAAGGGCTTTGCAGCAAAAGACCCAAGGGTGCCTCTGGCAGGGAAACTAACCTGTAAGTAGTGAGGGCAGAAATTCTACGGAAGAGAAGTTTGAGTTACATTAGGAGTAATGAGACAGTATGTAGAAACACAGGAAACCACTTTCCCCAGATTGTATCACAGTTGTCTTTTCAACATCTACACTGTAATGGCAGATAGCTATAAAAGGAGGAAAGGAGCCCATATGGAGCCACAAGACAAGATGTTAGAGGGTTATCTTGTTAAATGCCAGACAGAAATTATAAGAGAACCCATAAAAGGTGGAATTTTAAAGTACTTCAAAAGGGAAAAAAGGAAAGAGGCTGAAGCTATCTAAGAAAAATAACCAAGAAATTTATGTAAGAACTGGTTATAAAAGCTTTGATAAAAATGCTCAATTTCTTCTTCCTATTAAACCTAGTCCTAATTACAGCAGCTGAGCATTTACAACCACAGAACGAGCACAGCCTGCCAAATCTCCATAAAACACCCAAACACTCCTATCAGAAACTCTCAAATGGAAACACTTCAGAAGCCAGCTACACAGGCTCTCCTCTTTTATGTGATCCTGCAGACCTGCTGTCCATGCCAGCCATTTATCACAGCATCTTGAACCACTGCATTAGACAGTTTATAAAAACTAAAAGCTGGCTAAGAAATTCAGGAATAGACTGCAGAATTAAGTATAGGTTTTCAACCTGCTACCACGCTCCCTCCCATAGGAGTTACAAGAAAGTGTGGGGTTTTTTTAAAAAAAAGAAAAAAAACAAACAACAAAACAAACAAGCAGTCCTGGCTTCTCGCTTTCAGTTCCCCTATTCACATTACTGGCCAAGGAGCCATTGTGAGGAAATGCATTTGCTGTTTACATTGGACAGTCGTACAAGTATTGTTTGGTCCAAGTCTCATCACATGTCAACTTGGGAATGAAACACGAAGGGACTTTAAAGGAGGACTCAACTGCTATCCTCTTATCCTGTTATTCCAGCCAACCTTGTAATTGTGTCTTAAACTAGATCTCATTATCAATAATCCTTTTAGGGGCATCAGTTTAACTTTAAACAGCTTATTATATGAATGACAAAAGGACCAAAAATAACACAAGAATTATCAGACAACAAAAATTATTCTAAAAACAATGTCCATATATTGATGCACAGAGAATAATAATCCTTAAAAATCTTCTCTCTGTGAATTTTTTTTCTGTAAAAGTGAACAGACCCAGGTGATTTTTTTTTCAAGAACATCTATTTACAGTGGAAATTCACACCATCTAGGGAATAAACTATAACTATTATGATAGTATTATTTAAATTGCATCTTCTGTAGTATCTGAAAAAGTAACTTGGAGTATCCCAAGGAAGAGTTGTTACAGGGAATTGGTTCACCTAGGAGTTCATTGAAACCATAATAACAAAAGGATAATCCTGATCTCACATTAAAACTGATTTAAAAAAAAAAACAAACTAAGGTCAAGTTAGTTTCTCAGCTAAGAGATCTCTCACTGACTAAGTCAACATTTCCAATTAAACATCACCTTTGTATTTTGGTACCCTGAGAAACACCGGAAAGCTGTCAGTAGCAATGCTTGCCTATGAACTTACCTAAACAGAGCTTGTTGCACTCTTTAAATACTGCATTGTTAGGTCATTTTTCTTCTTGAGCAGGTATTTCACATTATGACAGGTTGTATTTGATAAATTTTAAATTATTATAAACTTTCCAATTCACCTGAAGCAAAAAAAGAATCCCACCCAACTTTTAATCAGTCCTCAAGTGCCAGCTCATTTCCCTTTCCTTCTCCACAGCCAGTCTAAAACACACTCCACTTGTTTCACACATTGTCCCGCCCATCACTCCTTTCACATCCTCTGGTTTTTTCCTAGTTTTTTCCCCAGACAGATTTTATTTGCTGCATTGGTGCCAACTGCATAGACCTTCCCTGTCAGGAGGCATTGATACACTGACATCATTCACACCCTTGCTATATTCTCTAGGAGCAATAAAAGTAATTTTTTTTTTTTTATTATTTTCTAGGAGTAGCTGCATGTGCCAAGTCTTCACAACTACCACCCAAGATTTACTTTCTCATTTGCTTAAAAGTAAAAACTGCCTACTACAGGAGTCTTCTGCAAAATATCTCTGCTAATGTGCCCAAGATTCCCATGCAAGAACTCTCATCCAAAATACTTTATCATCTCATTCTTTCTGACAAACAAACAGAGTCTGGAAACTCCAGTAAGTGCCATTTTACCATCAGTCATGTGTGGGCTGATTCTGTGTAGCATGCACCATAAGCAAAAGGCAGAATTACATCATTTGGGTTGCAACCCCTCAGAGGTTACTCTGCACTCCATTAACTTAATTAAAAATAGGCCAGCTGTGTGGGATAATTCTATTTATTCTTTCCAACTTGGTACTCCATCAGGCTAAATTAAATGGACACCGATGGAAAGAACTCTGACCACAAACAAGAGATGAAACACTGGCTTCATGAAGAGCGAAGGATGGTGGATCAAGCAGGGGTTGACTCACAATTCATACAAATTTCCCATTCTGTCTTGCACTGCTTTGCTCTACTGCCCTGCACACTCTGCATGTGGATCTCCAAGCTAACCAAACTGTTCAGAGCTCTGGATCTGTGCTGTGCATCACTGAGCTTCTGAGGGTACAGAAATAACAGTGTTTTCTTATACAGGAAACTGGCTCTGGCTGGAATTCGCAGGGATGTCTCTGCTACAATGCCTTTTGGCCCTGTCCATTTCCATCACAGCCACACGTCAACTTACAAAAATTAAAATAAAATTTGACCAATTTAATTGTTCTCTGCAGCAGTCAAAACAGGATGCAGTTGATTTTCACATGTGCAAGCAGAAAGCCAGATTCTTCAATACATAATGACACAATTTGCATATTCTTGCTGAGAGTTTGTGGGTCCTTTGGGATCAGCTGTGATGCTGCATTCAGTACATTCTTCACCCAGCATCAATTTCTCTATCATCAAACTGTATTTTATGGCAGCTGCATTTCCCAATTTAAATATTTGAACCACTCTTAATACAAAATATCAGATGCACAGAATAGAAGTCTGAACCACTTTAGATGAGGAAAACAGAAAATATTAATTCTATTTTTAATAATGAAAATAGCTTTCATAAAAAAAGCTTCAGCTGCTATTGGAGCACAGCATTGACATCACTCAAGTGAAGAAACTACCTGGTCTTTGTATGTCAAGAGGGAAAGTGCTACTCCTCTAAGCTGGATGTTCTTGCTCAGCTGATTTCCTTTTCAATATTCTCTCTGTTCACAGAACTTTTTCGGTCCCTTCAAAAAATGCCCTTTGGCTTACTGCTGTTGGTATCATGCTATAGCTGCCCCAAGGACCATTCAGGCTAAGTAAATAAAGAAACATTACTACAGAGGTTTAGAAAGAGAAAAAGGGAGCCAACAGACAGAGGGCACTTTATAAAGAAGCTTCCCAAATACCTCTGGTCTTCAGCTGAAACAAGTTGTGTTGGCTTGTTAGATAAAACAGGCCAGATAGTTATCAATAGGGAGACAACTCTCCAGCAACATATGGCAGCACAGGACATGATCATGGTGAGAATAGATAGGCAGTGGCTTTTTATCTAAACTGACAGGATGGCATCTGGAAGGCTGCAATATTTAAAAGAGAAAAAAAAAAAAAAAACAAACAAAAACAAACACAAAAAAACCCCAACACCAAACTTCCAGAAGTGTTTGTTTCTTTAAAAAAATAAAAAGTTGCTACTAATGAGAAGTGTAGCAACATCAGCACATTCAAATGGCAAAGGCCATTTGAACCGATTCTTTAAGGGCCAACTAAAACAACAGAAAAATAGCCCATATGAAGAAAAGGGAAGCCTCTAGTCCTACCAAGTTCAGTGGTATTGACCCCCGATACCGAGGCACACCTCTGTAGGCAAGGCTGAGTCTGATGCCTCTGGCCTAGGAAATTTCAAGCTCAGTAACTGAGAGATTGGATGCAGCATTTCAGTGACAGAAA
Source organism: Formicarius rufipectus (assembly GCA_013399695.1). Taxonomy (NCBI): domain Eukaryota; kingdom Metazoa; phylum Chordata; class Aves; order Passeriformes; family Formicariidae; genus Formicarius; species Formicarius rufipectus. The sequence continues at coordinate 1,173,744 of VXAU01005056.1, read as the reverse complement.
GGTGAAGCTGATACATGCCTTGAACAAGGAACCATCTGGGTTTTGACTCTTCTGATTTCAGTTCTTCCTTTCCCTATTTTGTTACTGATTTTTATGGGAAAATAAAGGTGATGAGCTTGAAGAGCTTATTACAGGAGACTCTGGAGAAGAGGAATAGACACAAAGTCAAGAAATTACCAATCCAAGTACTCTGGTACCTGGGGGAATGCACAGGAATAATGCAAATATGGAATCCACAGTCCACTGAAGTATCAGCAAATGAAAACAGAGCAGAGAGGAGCCAGGACAATGACCACAGACAAGAAGCAGAGCCCTGTACTATGCCCTTCTCAACTGGGCACCAACCAACAGGTTGCCTGAAGAAGCTCTAAACACTCCTCTGTCAAAGGAACTTGATATCATCTTGATGAGATAAGCCCTAAAACAGACATGAGGAGAAGGAGGTACTTGATTATGCCTACAAACTAAATTAATAATTTTTCTGTCATCTTCAAGAAGCTGTCAAAGCCAACCAAGTTTAAGATGCATTTACAATGAACACTCTGAGACATGACTTATTAAGTACTCTAACAGCCCCTAAAACTCTGTGGTCAGCAGGAAAACCATTTGAACCAGGAGAGATGTTAATTAAAAAACTCAACAGCACTGCAGACTCTGAGAAACCCCTAGAGAGGCAGGGGAAAGATCCCACTTCCCACATTTGCATTTCCATCTGGGCAATATGCATCATCCCGTCATCATTCAGACAAATCCAGAAATTGCAGGAAGGAAGGAAGNAAAAAAAAAAAAAAGGTGAAAGACAGAAGACTTTCTATCTTGAACAAAGGGAGAGTAAGAGGTCAGCCCTGTGCTGCTGAGGACGAGGAGCTAAGTTCCCAACTTCTAAAGAACTTTTAAGTCCTATTCAGAAAAGGGGATACACGAGTATGGTAGTTGCTAACTAAAACATTGTTTCCATTTTAGTACCAAAACTTGCCTCTAGGATCTTCTGCAATGGCTGGGAAGCCACTTTCATTTTTAAAATATCTATTTGTCTCCTATCAGGAACTTTGCAATCAAGAACTGAAATTTCTTTTACCATGTTTTCATCTGCACTCTTACCTAATGCTTCAAATTAAATTAAAAGAAGCTTCCAAACATTAGTTACATAGCTACCCTAGAAGAAATGGGGTATAAATGGTGTGTGTAGGCAAGTACACTGGCAAACTGTGGCAGTTGAGGAATCCCAGAAGTTTGGCCATGCCCCTTGGCAAGATATGGATATAATTTTGATGTCAAGTGGTAAGACCAGAAGAGACATTTCTCCTGAAAAAGGCAGGTCGACTCTTATCTAAGAGAATGAAAATTTGCAATTCCCAGACACTCACAGATTGCACAAAAACCTTGGAAGTTGGTAAGAAAAGAGTGACAAATTGGTTCTCCATAAATTACCTGCCACTAAGTTAAAAGAACAGTAATGTGCATTATAAATAAATATGCACATGTGTTTTAGGGCTGCCCATTACCATTATTTCTAGACACTTATGACCATCCTCTGGCAGCAGCTAATGCACTTATCATTCAAAAAGCATTCAAGGACAATATTCCCCAGAAACTGAATAGATTCTAGTGACAAAACAGTTGAAGAAAATAATTTCTAACAATAAAAGGAACTAGATTATCTCAGATGCCTCATTTTTACATTAATTTTTAATCCTATTCACCTAAATAGCATCATGCAACATGCAAGTTGATGCAAAATGTAAGTCTGTTTCCCAGTGCATCTAACTGTGGGTGTGCATCCCTTACACAGATCACACATAAAACTCACATTAAAAAAAATATAGTTGCTTCATTCCTCTCTGTTATTTACATAGTGCTCTGAAACAGCATTCACACCAAAGCCCAGAAAATCATCTTACAATAAAACATCAGAAACGGAAAAAAAGAGATCAACAATCCTTCTGTGAAAACAGGTGACACTGTCTAAAAGCAAACAGTAAAGACTACTTAATTTACTGTCTTCTCACTCCATTGTCCCATCAAATGAAACAAGCAGAAACTAATAAATATGACATATTAACCAAATACCAACAAAAAATGCTGCTTCATTTGTTTTAAATCCCAAGGAAAAGCAGCAAGAATATCCCAGTTGGTGGATAACCTGTAGTTCTCCAAACTGAACTGCAGCTGAAATAACTATTCAGTAGCATTTATATTGTATGCAAAGTACCTAATGTTTTACTAATGAAGACTAAGTTCATCCCAACTCATTAATAAAATATATTGTCTCATCCCCTCAAGCCAGTTCTACAATTCCCAGCTGCTGCAGCCTCTGGGGAAGAAATCTGCCACAAATTGCTGTCTAATCTTAACACCAAATAAGTCATCTTGCTGCTGAAGCGCTGATCTGTTGCCTCAGGGGCCTGCACAGCTTAAAATGCTGCAGAGACAAAAGTGATGGATTTTGCTTTTACAGTGTAAGGAAAGATACTCTAAGTGCCTTCTGGCAATATCTGAATTCTGTGGACTCCTGAGCTGTGCTACCACAGTGTCTGTGATGGTGCCAGACAGGTGCCACCTGAGCAGCTGGGAATGCAGCACCAGCCACCCTCCAGTACTGAAAATGGAGAATGCTTCTTCCAAACACAGGAGGATGAGGGACCTGAACAACAAAGATTTCATACTTGGAAGATCATAGCTTGCCCTGCATGTAGTTATATCCAGTATGCTACAAGCCTAAGAGAGACAAGGTGCCAATCCAGGAAAAGACAGTCTTCACCTGGGGACCTTCATTCAGAGCAGCTGACTTGGTGTACAGTCCCATTGGCAACAGCTCTTCCACTTCCCACCTTAGAGCAAGTTCAGACAGCTCCCCAAGAGGGAAGCAAAACTGTCTTTGCAGATCAATAAGCCAAGTAGGAAACACCTTCATTTTCAGTGAAGAAAAATTGAGTTATTAGCTTGTATGTCTACAGTTTTGGTTTTTAAAAATTGTACCTTTCCAAATTTCTCCATATCACAGGCTGGGAGCCCACCCCCTGCAGGCATGCTGTAGCTTGCATTTTTACTGCTCACAGTCACATCAATATATGTCAATTAATACAAGCAACAATATAGTTCATAATATGTGTTTTTGGCTCTCATAAGTCTGCTGGCAAGAAACACCTTTCCTATTAGAAAAAATGGATAAAATGAAGATTTTTTTTTTTTAATCTGTTACATGAGACTCTACAGATAATCCAAACTGCAGTTTTCACCTAATGGCTTTATTTGCATTATATGCAGCACAACAGGGCAAACAATAAGATACTTTTCTTAACTCCCATACAGTTTCTTGGTTTAGGTTGGAAATAAAAACCCTATGATTTTATTCTGTTGAATAAAGATGGTCATAGCAAGTAATTAGTCCTTCAGGTTCTGTGAACAAGAAAGTGTACCATCATTCTCTAAATATGCACACTTGCTACACAGACAATGTGCTGTGAGCATTTTCTTACTGGCTACAATAGGATCATGACAGAGAAACAAAGTGTCTAAAGCAGAAATGAGAACAAGTCCGAAAACAATGCACAGAAGCATCAATGCTTTCCAGACTAAAATAAATTATAGCAGATTATAGCAAGCTTACACTCCACTGACTTCTTAGTCTCACCATACCAGTTAAAAGTGCTATTTTCCTAATTACTTCTGTCATTCATAATTTACAACCTGGTCTATCCTACATTCAAAAGTCTATTTAACATTTTAAGTACATCTAAAAGAGAGTAAAGTGCATGCAGGTGGCAGCTGTGCTCTCTATGGTTAGAGGCATCCTCTTAGCAGTGGTTTAATCTTCCCCTTTAGAGTACTAGGTGGTCACCTATCCAGGTAAATATAATCTGATTAACAAAATCCATACCCTTATGATGCCTGAGTGCATTTTTCAGAAAAATGGTCTTTTGAAATAATCATATTCCAAGAGAGAATAGTATAGGGAACGTATCCCAAAGTTACACACATAGGTATACATCAGAAAAATAAAGCCATTAAGTGAAAACTCTGAATTACAACACAAGCACAGAATCAGGTCTTCATGTATACAGCTAGCTGCACATGCACAGCTGAGATATCTGAGCATTCAGCTATGTTTTTCAGGCACCTGCCTTAACCATGTCATCTACCATTGACCACAATTTGATAAGCAATTACTTCTTTCTGCAGCAGTGATGTTGGCAGAAACAGCCCTTACCTCCTGCTCTCTGCCACATGTTCCCTCCTTCCAAGACACCTACTCAGCCCTCACACAGCAGCCACAGAGATAGATCACAGACAAAAGTAATTGATAAAAAAGAAGAAAGGGTGCCTTTGAAGCCCCTGCAGTTCCCCGAAAGCAGTTCACCACCAGCCCTACAAATGGTCGTAACAAGTACTGCTCAGAGGGTGGCAGGGGGCTGCTTATGCAAGCACGGTTCTCTCAGAAAACACATGCCAAATTTCTCCCTCAGCAAGTAGTTGTGTTTGCACCAAAACATCTGAAAAATCTTCCCCCTCTGTGCCGAGTCTGTAGGGCCTTGGCCTGAGAATAGGGATCTGGAAAGGATCCCTGGGAGTGCCCTAGTCCTCTTCCTCACAGTTGCAGGCAAGAACCAAGTCGGCCCATACAATCAGACAGGAGACACACTGCAGCAAACCACTTGTCAGGTAAACAGCGTACAGCTTCAAGCTGAAGTGAATGTGTACGCTGGGGGGAAAAGAAAGTTCCTGAGGATTGCCCTGTTTACATATCAGTTGAATCAATTCTGATAGAGCTTTGTAAAATGAAATTACACACTGTGATATATTCTTTTTCATTGTCACTTTCCAGCTTGAGGTTAAGGCAAAAGTTAATGATTGAATTTTAAAGGCATTAACATGGAAACCCCTAAGCCCAGAGAAACTGTCCACTAAAACAGCTTCTGTTACCCTGCTGCAAAAGATGGAAAAGTAAAAACTAAATATAACAGAACTGAAAAAATATAAAACAGAAACACACAATGAACTATGTATTGCTAAAAAAAAAAAAAAATAAATAAAAGGTGAAAAGACAGTAACAACTAGTGATTTGAGGTGAGCAATAACATGGCTCTAACTGAGGCATAATCACTCTGAGCAAAATGCAACCCTGTTTCACTTCATTAAGTTCTAAGTTATCCTGCAGTTTCCCAGCGCTAACGGAAACGTTTCCTCATCGCCACTGCAGGAGCAGACTAACAACAACAAACATACTCACTGCCACAACCAGCTTGTTAAGTCAATTAAATCCTTTCAGTCAGACAATCACACAAACCCGAATTCATCTCAGATACCTAATTAGCAACTTACCCCTAGAGATATTAAGCAGAATAGGTCAATAAATGAGTGGCAAATTATCAGAAAGTTCTAAATAGTAATAATACTCATTGTATATTTTGGCTCCTTTTTTCACTGAATAGTTTCCCTGAACTAAGCCTGTGAACACAAAATTTCCTGCAAAACATGCCAACAGTACCACTTGGCCTGAGTCTATTACTGAACACCTGGCTAAGTCCCACAAGAGACTAAGAATTCGCCTGGAAATGAATTATATTAATATCCCTGAAGAAATATCAAGGCCATTCAGGATAAGGATCACTGGATTAGCTACTTACACAGCTAACTATTCCTGCTCTCCAGCCTGTCCCCGAGCAGTCTGCGCCTGGGCTTTTGGAGCCCTTTGGGGAGCCGCTGGCACACACACGGGCAGAGCCCGTGCAGGGATCCCGGTGGCCGCCGCGGGTCGGCACGCACATGGACGGAGACACAGCACAGCCTCGCACACCCGCCTCTGAACAGGTACATTTATACTGCTTATGCAACAGAAATTAAAGACAATTAAGCTTCCTCATACCATCTAGCAACCTGAAACGCTGTTTATTCTTCATCCTACCCGAACAACAGCTTATCTATAGGTACGCACATATACACTAGTGGCGTTTAGCGCAACTTTTATTCATTTTCCAATGTTACCGCAGTTCTGTGGCAGGGCACGGGAGCGCCCCGGCTGCAGCCCCGCCCGCGCCCCCCGGCTCCCTCCTCGCCGCTGCCGGGACGAGCCCCGCGCAGCCCCTACCTGCAGGCTGCGATCCCGGCGCTGCCCTGCGCTGACCGCGGCCCCGGCGCAGCGGGCTCGGGGGCGGCCCTGGGGCGGCTCAGCCCCCACCCTACAGCTTCCCCGGCCGCCTCGGTCGCCCACCTGACCGGCCGGATCCCCTCCCCGCAGCGGGGCGCAGGAGCTCGGCCAGGAGCTTCCCCCCAGCCGGCTCTGTCAAGCTGCCGTCGGAGTCCCTCCTTCGCGGTACCTTCACGAACAAGAAAAGCGAAAAGGGCGTCTCAGCAGTGCCACGGGTGCTTTCATCGCATTAGGAGGGCTTTTTTTTTTTTTTTTTTTTTTTTCTTTTTTCCCATCGAGGCAAAGTCTGTACTGGGATTTGTGGATCAGTGCTCTCCGGCATTTCATAAGGCATTTTTAACCTGTTGCAACGTCAGGCAACACTCAAGAGTGGATATGAAATAACACCACAAACTTCAGAATAGGGATAACCCTCTGTCATATACACCAGCCCTGCGTGCCCCATACATCATTAGAGGTCACTCTGCCATTGCTTGCTACTCTTTAAATTTTCAAATTCAGTTCAAAACCCCAGATCAGGGGAAGGACTCAGAGATTTGGACCCTAGACTCTTGGAACAAGTTTCAAATTCCAGCAGCCTTCTGTTTATCCAAGAAAGATAAACTAAGTGGCCTGCTGAATACTGCATGTGTTTTCAGGCAAGATCTGGAAAACAGCAGGTCTTTGCTCAGAAAGGACATTAAACATCCTGTAACACTTTCCATGAGAACAAAGATAAAATGGAATCTTTTCTTACCCTTCTCAAACACTGTCCCCAGACAAGAGCCGTTTGGTTCTCTTTCCCCCAGGACTTTGCTGACTTTCGGTGTTGCTATAAAGAGCAAGTGCAAAGCCCTCAGGAGTGTGCAAACGAAGCACTTGGAGAGAGGCAGGGAGGCGTTTGCTGTGCTGGTCTTCAGGATAAGTTCAAAATCCTTCAAGGTAAGGAAGCATACATGACTTCATTATGCATGGCAGCTTTGGGTTGGATTATTAATTGGAAGAGTCTTCCCAGGTGATAGAGCTACTTTGTCCAGTACAGCAGTATGAGACAGCTAGGAGAGACTAATCTTTCTCCTTCTGCACACCATCAGATGAAACTGCAGCGGGCAGCCCACACCCCCCGCCCACACCTTCCCTAGCCTAAGTACACCCCTTCCTGCAGCATGGTGGCTCACAGTAGCTTGAGAGAAAAGGGGTTGGGTTTTCTCCACCATCCATGTGGGTAACAAAAGCTTGTTCTTGAATGAGAAAAACGTGCAGCTCTTACTTTCTTGGTGAGTTTTTTATTTTTTTCCCCCTTTTTTGTCGGTTGTAATATTTTGGGAAGATTTTTAATCTTATCTGGATTAAACTGTGCTTCATGTGGAAATATTTTCTTTGCCAAAATACACTGCTAAAATAGTTGCAATAGACTTCATCTGAACTGTAGTAAGACTGCGAGATAATAGCTCTGAACAAGATGTGCATTGACCTACCAGTTGATCAGAGATCTCAGTTGCAATAAACTTCCTCTTCAGATCTGGTTGGCAGCATCCCTATGACAATTCCCCATCAGCAAAGGGAATGACAGCAGTTGTCTATGTTGCCCACTGTTAGTTTGACGCCTGGGTCAACAAAAGGTAATGCTTCTCTGTGGTGTGGAAAGGAACCATACCTTGCATTGCACCTAAGCAGGAATACGCAGAGAGGCACTAACACTGATCACGCCCTACAACAACTTTAAAACATTTTTGTGCTATTTAATTTTTATATAATTTTAAGCACTAAAGTATATCAAGCTAGATATCACCAAAACAATATGTGTGCCTTCATTCAGTTCTTGGAGAAACACTCTAACAGTAATAGCAATACAAGGTTTTGGGTTATGGGCATGTTTTACACATATGTGATAGGCTTCTTTTTGTCACTGCTAGAACTGAATTTTCTGATTCAAGTTTCAGCTGCTGACACCACATAAATGACCCGTTGCGTGGCTCCATTTAGCAGTTTGACAAGCAACATAATAGGATTCATCTGTAATGGCCTTGATCCCTCCAAAGTTGCATATGCATATTGCTTACTCTAGAAACGCTATAATTAAAATATGAAAGGAGCATGTGCCCTCACCTGGAGTGCCTGACCAGGCAAAGAAAATACAGTCATGAAAGGACTTGGTTTGGTTTGGTTCCTATGCAAACAAGAGCAATACCTTTGCAGTCTTTTATGCTTGGCAGAACACAAAAAAAACCCAGAAAGTATAATAATATAGAATTTAACAGGTAAAATAAATGTTTTTACAGTTTGGAGGATGGTTAGGTGCCATGGTACAGTTGATGAATGGCCTTCCTATGCAATGTATTAAATGGAACATTTTTATACAAATATCTCTTGTAAACTGAAAACCTCATTACCCTCCTTCCACTGCCCTCTTCTACCACCTCTCTGCTACAGCCAGACAAAGCACAGGGTATGCTGTAATGGCATGCTTGGAGTAACATTTCCAGATCTGGTCACTCACACTTGGATGTACAACCTTTGGCATCCTATAGCCAAGGGAACACAAGTTTCACAAGCATCTCTGGAAATTAATCCAAAGATAGGAAAAACTACAGGCCCTGTGGTTCAGCCAGCCACCCCTCTGCAGCTACAGTCCAAATATTGCTGACTCCAAGGCAAGAAGGTGAAGTACCTACCACTTGTGAGCAGAGGGTCCTTTCTGGAGGTGAAGGCAAGCTGTTTCTCACCAACACATAGGGCTTCAGAAAGAGATCAAAAGACTGATGAATTCCTCAAAATATGTGGTTGTATAAGATATATATGTAAACTGGAATAGAAAATTATTATTCCATGGCCTCCTCACTTTTTCATGGACCCTAGCAATTCCTGGAATATGGGACCATCATATGGCATCAGACCAAAAAATGCATTTAAAACCACCCAGTTTCCAATGACACTCAAAACTAGATGCAACATATTGAGTACATCATCTTCCAGAATCTTTGGAAATTTTGGCAGAAGTATCCTCTTTTTCTAGATATTAAATAAGTATAGGTAGATCAATACTCAATATTAATTGAACAAGAGGATGATTTGTCTCCTTTTCGTGATTACTTTCACATTTCAAAATATCTGCTTTGCTGCTGTTTGTCTGGGGTATCTCTTCTGGCAAACTACTGAAATCTTTGGTCCAAGCACACACAGTAAACTTTTTGGATACGTTTAAATGCATGTATTTCACACAGACCTGCACTCCAGCTAGCCAATGCAACAATTTTTCACTGGAAAACAAAGACTCATCACTACAAATGTCCTATGGAAACGTGGTTTAGCAAACTTTTGGCTGTACAAACACAGGAGCTTTAGAAAAACCTTATATGCCAAATTATTTGCTTTTGGCAGCCTGCTAGCAGGGCTTTTTTTGGTGAAAAATGTGAAATGAAATGTAGACATTTTGAAATTTCCCATCAGCAGAAAAACTTAAATAGATGTTGGAATTTTTCACAGTATGGGAATAATAAAATTGAATGAGTTGTACTTGGAAGCAAGCCTTTGCACGGCCATTGCAATCTCTTTTCCATATTCATTTGACTGTGGACCAGAAACTTGGGCTACTTTAAAGGGATCTGACACCAGATAGGCTGTAATGTTGTTCCAGTCTCGAGGAGACCTAACCATTTCCATGGTTCTACAAATTTTCACAGCATTATATTTTTGTTCTTCCTGCTGGATGACAAGTATGGCTTGCTGTCCTCTGCAGAAGAGATGCTGTTAGCAGCTTATCCAGCTCATAATCAACACCTTTGCAAGTACCAGCTCTTGAGGAAATGAAGAAGATAAAGGAGGGTGAATTGGGTATCAAAGCCTGAAGGCCATGCAGGCCATCTTTATCGTGTTCTCCAAACTAGCAAATGACACCAAGTAAAATAAGATGGTGGGCCACCACCAAGTCTTCACACCTCCACAACACAGAAAACCAGTCATGTGGCAAAAATGGGCTGTACCTGAGACAAACCTCCAGCTGGCCTTTGCTGACTTGCTGGAGCTTTCAGGGAGAGCTCTTCATCCAGCCCAGGGTATGCCTCACCCCTGGACATGTCTTTGTTCCAGCTCACCTGTAAAGCACACAGTTTTAACACCTAAGACTACTTTCAATTCAGTTTTTACTACCTAATTGTTGTATTTGTCGTGTTCACAGGCTGAGGGCAGTTTAATACACTCCTTAAAAAAAATATGCCTATTGATAGTATCTACAGCAAATATATGCAGAGTTAAACAGAAACTATTGTCATTCCACACAGAAACTTACAAGCAAAGATTTCTGTTTTATTTGGAGATGTACCAGATTAGTTTCAGGGGCACTTATGCAACACCAAATCTTACAGATACTTTTTTTTTTTTTCCACCCTGTGCTTGTGCAAGGGTTTGTTTGTTTTTTTTTTCCCCAAATTCTAGTAAATATTACAACCTCGATTACCCACAGCCTTGCATTCTGGTGTCAGCCATGTGGCTGCAAAGCCAGTCACTGCCATCATTCTGACACAGCCAGAGCTGTTCCCTCTTGCCCCAGGGCAGTGCCTAAGCACGGTGCCTCGTGGGTTTCCAGTAGCCTTTTCAGTGTGGGAACTCAGCAGTCCCTTGACACAAGTGTATTTGTGAGTAAGGCTTCCCTCAGGAGCCGTGGGGTGCCCAGAGGGCCATGGGTGCAGGCTGGTTTGCAGCTGTGCTCACCCACACAGGCATCACATTGGCCTCAGGAGGGGCAGGGGCTCAAATCAGAGTGGTGATGCTGATAGGTGGGAAAACCAGCATCAGTGCATGGCCCCTCCTTGTGCCACTGACAGCTTTTTTTGCTGTGAAACCACCCAGGTGCTGTACAAGGTTTGGGAACACATCCATGAGCCTGCAAAGCATGAGACTGCCTCCTCTGCACAGGCATCCCCCAGAGTGCTGTCAGGTAGCCTGGGTAGAGGCACCCTTCACTACTCTTGGGGGATGAGTATATGTCTGTAGGAAGGCTTGAAGCTTCATCTTACCTGCTCAAGGCTTGAAATTTAACACAGTAAGGAGACATGGAATATTACTATCTACCATCTCATTGCTCAAAGGCTGATGCTGCTGACTTTCTGACTGATGACAGAAACTTTCTTCATCAACAGATTTCTGATTCAAGCTTGAATAATATTTTATTAAAATGTTTTGCCTTTTTTTTTTTTTTTTTTGTCATCTGATGTTTATTTGTGGGTGTCACAAAGTTCTGCTCACTGAGTTGCCAGTCATATACCACCACCATGCAAGCAGGGGAAGTGGAATGGACAGGGACTGAAGAGGAACCGACTCTAGATTACCTACTTTTGTCCAATGGGTCGGCAAGGTAAATAGGTTAGAAAAGGAAAGGCTAGTTTTTAAACTCTTGTGAATAAAGATATTTCAATTGCTTAGCAAACTCTATACACAAGACAAACTGCTATAGTATAATTCCAGTAGTCAACAGACTCCACAGAGTGATATCAGTAACAAGTCTTTTGCCCCTTGCCTGATTAAGGGACTTATAATTCCAGGGTTGGTATCTGAGAACGTTACTGTAATGTGTATAAAATTAAACTTTAAACAAATTCCCATAATGCTTGGAAGCAGATATTCATGGAAATCTGACAAAGACCAATTTATAGCCCTTTCAAGGAGGAGAGCTAAAACAGGGAAATACAGTACATGGCAGCTTAAAAAAAAAAAAAAAAAAAAATCAATCAAACTCTTAATAGAGGAGAAAATTATCAGATATTAAAAAAAAAAAAAAAGGCTTCCTAACTAAGCTGACTTAGATGATGCCTCCCATAAATAAAAGGTGAATTATTTTGCAGGTGTTGGTACCTCTTCTGCTTGTTTTTGTATGCAATTTCTCACATGATGAGAGCAAGGATTGGAGAGACATTCAGTTCCTGAATGTGTTTTTGCCCTACCCGTAAAAGAGCAGCTTCAGTGTGAAGTGGGTTATGTGCCAACCTGCAGCCATTCTCAGAAAGCCGCTTTAGTTTCCCTTGCACTACCCTTTCCCCTTCAAAGACGCAAACCAGTGATGCACAGGGAGCTGCCACACTGCACAGGCACATCTGCTGGAGAGAAGCCCCCAAACCTCCTACATTTGAAGAGAATAGATAACTTACTTTCTAAGCTAAAACACTGTGACAAACACTGGGAAATTCTGGGAGTGTTTTTGGCTTACCTTGCAAGTATTTCTGGATTTTTTTTGTGAACAGCCTTTTGTAGCCAAGTACAATATGCTGAAAGCTAGCTGGGTAACAGCATGCTTAGGACATAGGAACAGCATGTTTTTGTTTACTTATTCAAATAGCAATAGGGGTGAAGTTGCTTTAAAACCAATTCTACTAAAAGGAACTAAAATTTCTTTTAAGTACATTCAGAATTTTATGATTCATTTAGCCAGACAGCTTTAAAAATGCTAAATTCATTTGTTCATTTAGAGTTTTTTTTATTAACATGTATTATTTTAATTTTTAAAAATGAGTAAGAATAATCTTCAAATACAATAGGGCATTCTCACTGTCCAACTCAATTCCAATAAAGTAAGTTTTTATTTCAATCTCCAGGTTAAGCCTATCCAACCTTCTGAGAGGAGAAGCCTCTTATAGCTTCAGTGCCTTGCCCACATTACATTACTACACTTCAGAAAACAGATGTTCATGGACAACATTTACCGTGCTCCTTCCATTGCCTCCTGCTGACAATCAGGGTATCGATGGGGTAATGCCAGTGGGAGGACAGGGGGGGCAGATTCAGCAGAGTAGGTAACAATGTTACATCTGCCAGTTTATAATGATTTACTGATTTACACAAGAATATTTCAATTGCAGTCTCCCAACTGATGAAGGTGCTATAAAAGCTTGTAGCAAAGAACATTTTGATCACCAAGTCTTTCCTATGGGCTTGAGGCATTAATTTCCTCCTCATCCTTACTGAGACACACATATTCCAACTTCCATCCAACCTAGCATTTGCATCAGAAACTCCTACAAGCTGAAACCAGCTGTTTTATTTTTGTGCAATTTGCTTACATATGAATGCAAAACAAAACCCAGAACAAAAATAAACCCAAACACCCAACTAAGTCACAGCATACCAGCAGCCACACCATCTTGTTGCTTGAAGCACTAGTGTCTCTGTTGAAACAATCTGCACTATCAAACCAGTGCCATCTGTCATGAGACACTGTTTTGCTCTAAGTATTGTTCCTGGATGCTTTCAACACAGCCTAGAACATGTATTCCCTCACAAGGGCAAGTTCCTCTCACAAAAGATTTTAAACCAAACCACCCCCCCACCCAGGAAAAAAAAACAAACCAAACCAAACAAAAATATATAAAAAACTCAACCAACCAACCAAACAAAAAAAAATAAAATAAACAACATGTCACTTGGAAAAACTAATTCTAACATATTATGTGAGAAAGTGGAAACTGAGGCCACATCCTCATGGATGCATATAAATGGAGATCTCAATAACAGCGGTAAAAATCAAGTGTGTACATGCATTGCCAAGGCTGCTTTGGGTATATCCATAATTTTTTAAAGGGCAAATTCTGCTTTGTTCTAAATGCCCAGATTCACTCAAGCTTTTAAGAGATGAATGGGTCACCCATGTTGTTCCAAGTGCAACATGATGCCATTTGAGGCTGTTTGCTCTCCTTCATTGCACTAAATCATACCTTAAACTTGGTGCTTCATAGTTGCATCAGAGTGTTTAGAACAAACCAGGCTAGACCGAAGAACTCTGCCCTGACTTCATCAGTGGCTGCACCACCCTGAGGTTTGCGAGCAGCCCGGGGGACACTGCAGGAGGCTGCTGAACCCCTTGCCACTACCAGCCACTTTGCACAGCTCTGCACAAGACAGTGAACAGCTGGAGGCCAGCGGAAAAGAGCTGTGCTTCTGCCAATAGAGTAACACTGGTTTTGGTGTGAAAGAAAAAAAAAAAAGATGCCATAATTCAGAGGCTGGTACAGCCCCTGCTGTGTGTCTCACATGCCAAAACAAGCAATGTTTGAGACCAGGCTATTGCCCACACTAGAGGACATCTGTGCTTCCTAGAGGTCTTATGCTTCAGCACAGGTCATTGGGTACTTTACCCAGGGGTGCTCCACCCAAGTAGTAACCATTGCCTGCTTTAGTTCACGACCACCCACCTTCCTTCACCTCTGAATTAGGACATCTCCTGCCATTCTGTCAAACCACCTGGCCTCCCTACCTCCACCACCACTCTCACAGGTTGCACTACCAAATTGCTCCTTAATCGCTAACCCTGCAATGTTCTTCCACCATCATGTCATCCCAGAAACTCTAAAGATGCTGTTGTGTCCCTTTCCCAGGCTCAGCATCTTCCCCTCTTGGGAGCCTCAGCTTTTCTTATTCATTTCTCTTCTATCTCTCCCCAGCACCAGTACCTGTTGCTTAAGGTGACTCTCCACTCCCAAGGCAGTTGACAGGTTCTCCTAACTTTTACAATCAGAACTACAACTTTTACTTGGCTTCTTTTTGGGGGGAGGTGGTATGGAAAGGTTTGAAGAATGATCTTATTGCGGTCTACATCTCTTTCTCCAAACACACTAATAATCATGCAACTAGTAAATTGCAATTAGCACCAGTAAATCTTAAAGAATCAGTTTTTAAGTTTAAACAAGCATTTATTTTCCAGGACATCCTAAAGATCAGATGTTCTCTATCTTCCAGGTGCCAAGAGGTAGCAAGATACAAAACAGACCGATCTTTTTTATGGCCCGTATTTCATTTAATCCTAAATTCAAAGACACCTTGTACTTTAGAACTAGATCCCAGGGGAACTCCTCATCCAACTGGAAACAATCATGTATGTTTATTTTGTCATCAGTTCAACCCCATATGGTTCTCCCATCTCTAAAGTTCTGCTGTGTCCTGCCAAAAATCACTTGCAAGCATCTTGTGACAGTCTAATGGGAACAGAAGTGCTGATATCAGTGAAACACCAGGAGAGCTTTGCTGAGGTTGGAATGCACTGCAAACTCCCCCCTTGTCCTACAAGTCAGATTCCTGTGCTGCCCCCATGCTACACTTCTCCAACCAAACTGATCAAGTAAATATGTAGTTGTTTCTCACTCTTCAGCCAGCATTAGAGACTGTCCCCCAATACTTTAGAGTCCAAAAACTTTACTTTGAAACACAGACCCTTCTTCCTATGGGACTTAATTAGACCTTTTGTCAAAACCATTAAAAATTTGGCATTCTCTGTGGTCATGGGGAGAGGGTGAGGAGAGCAAGTGATTCAAGAACAAATGTTCAAATCCAAAAGCAGAAGATCTCAGCACAAGCCATCAGAATCGAGAGCAAGGAGTCCCACTCATTCTGCTCCAGCTTACTCATGTTTCAGAAAGAGAAGATGATTAACACATTAAGAGGTTTCACCAATTTATACCAAAACAAGTAACAAGTATTTTCAATACTTTCAATCTGCAAACTCACTGATTTCCCTTAGGGAAGTCTGCTTCTTCACCATCACCATTCCAAAAAAAAAAAAAAAAAAAGAAAAAGAAAAATCCAAGGATCTGGGTATTTCTAGGCTCTCAGTAATGCTCATTCATAGTGCTGCAATTAAGCTTTGCTTGAACAAATTTCCAGTTTGTACCAGCTATACTAGAGGTTCATCTATGTAGTTGAGCAAGACTGTTTTCAGACTCTTTGGATACCTCTGGCTGATGAAGGAAGGTAAGGAACCCTCCCAACAGATCACTGTAGACAGCAGCTGGACATGAAACACAATCTGAAAAGTTCAAGACAACAGCAATGCTTTTAGAACTGCTCAAAGCACTCCCAGTATGGCAAAAACACTAACAGTGTCTGAGATCAACCTCACCATCATTTCTCCACTACCTTACTTATGGAGGGGGAACACGGAGAAGGAAAACAAAAGTTGGGATAAGTGAAGACAGGCACAGTTTGAAGGTAAACAAGCAAGTTACAGTACTAGCAGATTCCTATGACAGTGCTGGTAGGGACAGAGAAAAAAGTAGCCAACTGCAGATTTCAAGGCAACAAAAATAGTTTTGCAGTAGGCTTTTCTCCCTCAGGAAAGGAAGAATTGAACTAACAATGTTTCTTTTCCTCTAGTTTCTTCTACTTCAGACTTTCCGTAACTATCCTATTTAGTTCACTAATATTTTTCCCAACCAAGTGTATTCATTTGTGTAGTATATAATTCAGAGTACTTTTCCCCATTCTTTTAATAATTGAAATTCACATATTAAGCATTTTAAATTTCAAATCAGCATTTTAAAGTTTTATTTTGTGCTTCTCTTAGAACTGCTGTGATCAACCTACTTGACAGCAAACATGAGGGCTACCGGGATTGTGCTTTTCTTCTTTAACTACACAGGTTTGATTTACGCATCTTCATATTCTTATATATTTCTCAGAATTACTTGCTAGTGTTTCCTTTTTTTGAGTAGAAGATTTTAATCTTAAGAGAACTACTATTTCGTATTTGTTTACTTAACATTATATTCTCCCTTCACACAAGTAAATGCTAAGAATGCACCTATGTGGCAGATGTTCCCACATCAAATTCCCTTAAAAAACAGACCAGGGAGAAAAAGATGAGTTCTTTCTCTGAAACAAACCAACCAAGCATATTTATTATCGATGTCATGCTTCCCTCTACTGTTGACCATAAGAAGTGCAATTACCCCTTAACATTCTGAAGTCTTCCTTAAATAAAACAATGTACAAACGAATCTTTATTTGTAGGCAAGACTTAGCAAATAATGAAAGTCTAATTTTCCTTCTTGAAAAATTAAGAGGCACTGAGCAGAACTATCCCCACTTATCTCAAGCTTAATATTAGAGAAAATACAAACTACAACATGTTAATATATTGTCTCATAATTTTGTTTACAGGCAGAAGGCTTCAAAGGCTAAAAACAATATACTTAAGAGTAAAAACACATCAAGAACCAAATGATTATCATGGACATAACTAATTAGGTGCGTCACAAAAAAGTGTTATACATTTCACGTAATTGCTTTCAAGAAATGAATTCCACAGACACATTCAAATTGTCAAAACAGTAGTGGTCTTTATTTCCATCAGACAAGTTAACACTTCAGTTAATATTACCCTTTTTCAACATTTGGGAGGTACGGAAATGAAGGACTTAAAAAAGTGAAATAAACCCCCTTCCAAAAATATACTGGATAATACATGTGCCTGAATTTTATACTGTCCCTCTGATTAGTCCTTTATTTTATGTGACATTACATAGAGTCTTGCAGGACAAAATAATTTATGAACTGTTTTTCAGCTTGTCATTTGTGAGCCCTCAAGGTATCTAAGAAAAGCAAGTTTATACATGGCCTGCAGCAACCTAAGTACATAGATTTCAAAGGGGTCTCAGTTCAACCTGGAAAAAAACCTGGAGATGCCCACAAATCAAAAAAAGGTAGAAAATACTGTATTAGAAGAAACACTCAAATCAGTGTCCTGGAGGGAAAGTTAACATTAACTTAAAAGCAGAGAATACATTAGTCAGTATTTCTCTAATTTTAGTAACTGGGCTTTGAATAATGCAGTTATCAGTTGTTTTCAATTCAGAACAAGTTAAAACTTGCAGACTACAGAAAACTAAATGAAAACAACCTCCCTTTAACATCTGATGCCAAGTATGTACCATATAAGTAACATCTGTACTACAGAACTCTTCATTTAGTCAGTTTTTCAACAAATAGGAATGCATTTTAGTGTCAATTCAAAAATTAAAATTTTAGTTCACATTTTAAGATTTTTATTACAGAGAAGAATTAGTCCTGCAAAAACAGCTGGCAGTCTGTTCCTGTTGTAATTTTTCAGTAGTCATGAATTGCAATCTTAAATCCTGTGCCCCTGCCAAGCCTTCTCACAGTCCTGCCAAGGAACACATTTAGCCACAGAAATCTTGTAAATTTATTTTTTAGGGGAGCAGGGGATTGTTAAATACAGAAGTGTCTCATCTAATGAGGAAAGGCAAAAAGAAAAAAAATAAAAAAAAAAAATCAATGACTAGTTTTCACAGTAAAATGCATCAGCTTTGTAGTTTCATTTGAAACCAAGAACAAATCATGAAACGTCATGAAAATAAGATTAAAGATCTCCTAGAGTGATTACTAAATTAAGTTAAAATTACCACACTAATCAGTAAACCCCAGAAGAAAAGCAGATGCTTCAAATCATGAGTCCTACATTAAACAGTATCTGTTTTCTAAAATAAATCAATAAAATCTATGTTTGGCCACTTTGCACATTTTTTTCCCCTAAAAAATACAGTATACTGAAAAAAAAAAATCTCAATTCCCATTATGAATTCTGAAGTATAAGGTCAAAACCCAGAAGTTAAAGATCAGCTGAAAAGATTTTAAATTATTTACAAATCCAGCAGGGAGAACTAACATAATGGCTTTGTTTCCATCCTTGTAGTGGATTTCTCTCTTATCCAGCAGCATCTGCAGTAGGAATCTCTTCAGACAGCTTCGTCACTGATCATCTGTCATTTTAAGCAACTCTAGAAGAGCTCCAACAGCTCCAAAATAACCCTTTGAACAAAGGCAAAAGCAAACCAAAACTGATCAAACTACAAAATAAGGCTTCTGTTGAGGCAATTAAGATGCTTATTGTAAGATCAGCCCTGCTGTGCCAAGTATTTGCTGCATCTGAATTATGACTTAATAAGATCCTCTTTAGGTACAAGAAAGGGCCTGATTCTGGAAACAGTCTTACACAGTTGTCCAAAATAGTCAAAAAGAAATGACAGACCATTATAATGATGCTGTATTGTACCAGGGCAGTTTCCATTATGAAACCATCCATCTGGTAGCTACCTCAAAATTATGCTTACAGAAATTAATTACACTTGAGGTTTATATACCAGCCCATGCAAATGAACATTGTTGGTACCAGGGTCAGAGAGCAAAAACCAGAGATAGGTAATGTTTAACATACCACAAGGTAAGTGATCAAGCCAAGAAATTCACATGGAGTATTTTCAAGTGAATTTGTAAACTAAATTGCATTTATGCAGAACTTAGCTTGGGCATTCACTTCAATGCAATGGCAATGAAATTCTCCCTTCTAAAACAAGAACAGGATTTTTGCACTTACAAATAGAAGTTTATTTCCTTACCTCATGTTCCAAAAACAGAGCCTTCAGTTGTCCCTTAGACCAATAATCCATAGCATATGCTAGCACCTTCATAGAAATCATATTAATTCTGAGGAAGTTGCCAACAAATACCACCTTGTCGATGTTCTGTAAAATTGAAATTGAAAAAGAGACCAGAAAAATTATATTCAGCTGAATTATTTGCTTCATTAAACAGGAACCTCTGCCTCTACTATAATGCTTAATGGGAATTTTGGGTTATATTTAAATTCTCCAGACAGAAAAGTAAAAAAATAATTAGTTACAGACTGCTAAGTAGAGACGCTGCAAAGGTGGGGAGGTGCCAAGTTTTATTCCAAAGAAAGTGAGAGGCCATTATTAGAGATGACGGATACTTGTTTAAAAGCTCAGGACCTTCCTAACATGAATCCTATTGAGTGTTCTGGTGGTGGTGGTTGCTTTTTTCAATTGTGTATGGCTGCACTGAAGACATCTTTGTCCCCTGCATGTCACATGAAGCAACTTTCCAGAGATCACTATGATTATTAAATCCAGATGGAGAACCTCTGAGGGTATCTGAGGAGGATTACATTAGAGACAGGAAAAAACATCTTTCATTATCTGTTATCTGGACTGTGGCTCCTTCTTCAAAAAGCAAGTGAAATGTGGCTGACATAATACTTGATATGTATGGCATTCCTGTGTTTTAAAGCTCACTTCAATTCAGTTTTTGTTCAGGAAATTAAGATTTTTTGAACCATCAGCACTAAGCTGCCACTGTGAAATCCATGGGCTATCCCTTCCTTTATGTACATCACTGCAGTAAGGAATGGTTCCGTCTGGTGTTTAAACAATGCCCGTAACACCTATCTCATCCAGACCAGTTCTGCCTATTATGCACAAAAATGCACTTGCATTTTGCATTGGTGTACCATGATGGTCTCCATACACTAGAACTGGTCTAGAAGTTTCAGCAGGAGGCCAAGTCCTGGAGACAGCAGCTATCTCTGAAGTCCTGAAGTGCCCTAGAAATTAATCAAGAGTTCTCTGTAGAAAATTACCTTAAAATGTCTGCATAGGGGCTAGAATTACCAAGGGTTACCTCTCCACATTCATACAGCTCTATAAAGCCCAACACTTGCCTCTGCAGCAATTCCTTTGCTACAGACCAGAGTTCTATCGTGCCCAGTACTGTGCATGTGACATCGCACAGAGAACACCCTCACTTGAATACTCAGTATTGGAGAGTGAGATATCAAAATGCAATAATTCATTTTTCAGCCTCTGATGACTGAGTTACATGTCTGACTGCCCTCAAACAAAATGTATCAACAAAACTTTACTGAAATAATTTAGGTTTAGTTCTCTATCTCCTTAGGCTCTGCAGTCGTATCAGCATGCAGTGATTCAGTCAAATTCCTGGGAACAAGTAAGAAAGAACTTCTCAAATTTCAAACGGCTGTTATTGAACATGGCCAAGAGCACCTTTGACAAGGTAGTTCTGCCTCTGAAGTAATTTCTGACAGAGGAGTAACAAAGATGCAACTAATTAATTTCCTGTAATGCAATACCATAAAATTGACTAGAATTTACATTTCAATGTCATGCTCATATTTTTTCTGTATATAAACACAAAACTACTGTTACCAGAAACTGAAGATAGCAGTACTTAGCAGACAGTATAAAAATTACTGTAAATTTTGAATCTAAAAATAATAGTCATATCTACTAGAAAAGCAGACTGTATATCAACACGCAAATTTAATATACATATTTTCCAATGTTTCTTGACAAGATTAAAATTGTATTAATGATGCAAAGTTCCCTTGATTTTTTTGAGCTGAACAAAAAATAGCTTTAGCATTTTTCAGAAATTGGAAAATGAAGAACTGCTACTTTTATCTCCCTTAAGACTCTATCTCTTAAGGAAGTCTTGTCAATTTACTTTTAAACTGTCCACTGCTGAAGCTTTCAAAGCTGAAAGACAGAAATCTCAAACGGATGAAGAGAGGGCGATGACATGCTCACTTAAGCTAATCAAATTACATCATCCTAGAAAAGACATGCACTCTTGCACTCTGTGGGTCTTGTTGAACTGTTCAAATATCCTACAGTAGAAAGCTATAGTATAGCTTCAATATAGTATATGCACATATTTGCAATATAATTGAATAGCAAAATCTACATCAATAATGCAATAAAACCCCCCCCACATTTTTGCAAGGCGGCTTGTTCAGATGCAACTTACATGTTCTGCTAGTAAGAAAAATATAAACCAGAAGATTAGTTTCCTTTATACAGTTCTGCCGTGCCTAGAACAGACCATTTCAAATGATGTGTAGCCAAATGGTTCCAGACTATGGAATTTTTCAACCCCACTGCCAACTTTGTGCAAGCAAATTTGCTTTGAAGTTCTGCAGACAGAATACTTCATTTATTCCCCAGCCTCATTTTTTTCCTGCACATATGCAAGTCATTTTCAACACAATATTGCAATCATTGGGAAAAACTTATCAAAATCGATGCTTCAGGGCATAAATTGATTCTGTCAACCTAAAAGTTTGCCTCACCATAACCCTAACCTAATACATACAAGCTCCACAAAAGCATACCATATTCAACTGGTTTTTAAGCTCTTACTTGGGGAGTTCATTCATCAAACTTGTTTTAAGTCAGCCATGTCTCCCAAAGGCAATTTAGGTGTCTAGATTATTTAGCAGAATGACAGTATTAGGTTCCCCAGCCCCCCCCAAGAGCAAGCTATCTGAAGATTAGCTTACTTGCAATAATACTGCATGTTCGATTTTTAATAGTATGTAAAGCTGCTAAAATAAGTTTTCCTTCTCTAAAACTACAAAATCATTTAGTTCAAGTGTTGGATAAATTCTACTTCGACACTGAAATGAAGAATATTTAACACATCAATCCACACTCCTCCACAAAATTCTGTGGATCACATCCAGTTTTTAAGTAAGCCTGCCCACAAAACAAAGATGTTAGGACATTTTACACAATTACTCAGAAGCATTAGTTTCATTAGTAGCCTATTTCCTCATCTGAATGCATCCCATGTGGTTCCCTGCTGCAACTCTCCATGCTTTGATAGCCCTGTACAATGCTGCTTGAACTCCATGCCACAAGGCAACACTGTAAAGAAGCTGAAAGCAAAGAGAACATTGAAAGAGAATCATCCTGACTGAAAGAGTAAAATCGAAAAAAAAAAAAAAAAAAAATGTANCTGAAAAGAAGCTAAAAGCAAAGAGAACATTGAAAGAGAATCATCCTGACTGAAAAAGAAAAATCAAAAAAAAAAAAAAAAATCTGTAGCCACTTTTCACAACAAAGGAAGGTTATTAGTGGCATTTGATAGGGGCATACACTAAAACTAGTGCTGCTCAACATACTTGAA
The DNA here is from genome assembly GCA_013399695.1 of Formicarius rufipectus. Classification (NCBI taxonomy): domain Eukaryota; kingdom Metazoa; phylum Chordata; class Aves; order Passeriformes; family Formicariidae; genus Formicarius; species Formicarius rufipectus. The sequence goes on along the minus strand of VXAU01005056.1, from coordinate 1,151,054 downwards.
AAGTGGTTGGAGAGCAATATGAGCAACAAATATAACTAGCATACAAAGTTAGTCAAAAGAGAATAAAAAATGAACAGCATAGCAAATCTTAAGAGACTTATGACCAGTGACTAAGGAAAAAACGGCAGATGAAATTTAAATTAAAAAAGCAAAATGACACAAATGAAAGGGGAAAGGACAAACACTTGAGTATTCAGACACAATGACAGGCTCCAAATCAGCTACTTTAAGACAAGACTGTGGAGGGACTGTGGATGGTTTCTTAAAATTGAGTTCCATGCTCACAAAAACGAAATACTAAGAACTGTTAGTAAAGGAACTCAAAACTCAAATTTTATCAATATGCCATCATATAAATTCATTGAGCAACACCACTCTGAATTACCATAAGAAGATCTGATCATTCAGTCCTAAAATTAAAACAATAAAAGTATTAAAAAGACAATATGAAACTGTGAAAAAAAAAATAGTGTCTTACAAGAGACATGAGATAAAGTATTAGGACCTTCTGTCTTGGAAAGAACCATGAAGAAGATGTGGCAAAAGTTTATTAAAAAATAAAATCACAATCCATACCTCCCAAAAGCATTCATGAGTAGTTATTTCCTATTTCTCATATAGCCAAAAGCTAGGCGGGACCAAATAAAGTAATCAGATGGCAATTTGGTAAGTTTCTTGGTTTTGCTTTATTAGAGATTTTGGTGTGTTGATGATTAAAAACATAAAAAAAGAAGCAATTTCTTCTACTGACAGTGTGCTGTCCAGCTAAAAGTCCTGTGCATTAAAAAAGATTATACAAATTCACTCAGAGCAAAAAAAAATTAGTTATAACAGTAAAGGATGCAAACTGCAGATAAAAACAAGGGCCAAAATGTTTGGTTTTGTAGTGGGCTTGTGTGTGCATATGTTTTTCTTTTAACTGCTGGAAGTTGGAAAGATGTACGAATGGAACAACCATCCATATTTATCATGCCTGAAGAATGTAACAAGCATCTGGTAGGAGTCTGAGGCAGGATAATGAAGTGTATTTTTCTTTTTTTCTGACCTAATGCAACGGTTCCTGTATCTATCAAAACATTTACACAATAGACAGTTTGAACCCATCATGCTATGGAAACAATCCAAGCAAAATAGTATTCGAAATAAAGTTTGTTGTGGTATAGTAAAATCTGTTTAATAGCTACAAAGTAATTGAGAGTAATAATTTGTATCAGAAAGGTGTTAATATGTAGTACAGCTTGAGAGCAACTCAACAGCTCAAGGTTGAAGCTCAATGCTTCAAGGAGATCTTTACAGTTAACTTTTCTCCCCTCCTGCCTAGCTTCCAAGTACAAAGCACCTTACACATTACATCAAAGCATACACATAACAAGTCACAAGAGTTATGACATGTTGTCAAACATATGCACATTTATGATGGCCAGTTACACACCTACTATGCCAGCAATTTGCATTTTTGCATTCTGATAATCTCTGTTGTTTCTAAACTCTGTTTAAACACATAGTAAGTAACTTACCTCATTCAATGCACACATGCGAGCAATAGAACCTATGTTGTTTGTGATGGTGACCAAAGTAGCTCTGGCCAAGTCCTCTTTACTGATGGAATCTCTCTTTTCCTTACTCATCATATGACCAAAGCTGTATGAGGAAGATGGTATCTTTTAATATGCGATATTTAGGAGTGCTAAAAGCCCATAAAATTTTGTAATTTGATAAGCTTTACTTGGAATTGATAGCCATTGATTTGTGACTGATTTGAAATGTTAATCTCATTAGAAAGGCAGAACAATGAGTAAAGACACTTCTAAAATAACTGTAATTTAAATTGAAGTAAACTACATCAAGCATTGCTTNAAAAGCAAGAAGTAGGTGAGAGATCTAAGGACAAACCACATGATGTATCGAGTGTCATTATCACATGGACATAGTGCAGAGTCCAGGGATCATGCACTCAGTTTAGCAGGCAAAGGAAGTTTCCCAAGGGACTCCCTAAAACCAGCTCAATTAACACATACCTTGATGCTACAGCAGACCCCTGAAGGCCAAACCGCTCGTAGTCTCCTCCATAAATATCTTTCACCAGCTTATCCACATTGGTGCTGTCTCCTTTTGCAGCCATTTCTAGCGCTTCTTCAAATGTCTCACACCCAGTGAGAAGACAGCACAGGCCCAGGAACGTTCCTCCGCCAAGACTAGAAAAGCACAATCCCTTCAGACAAGCAGCTTCAGTCAGCTTTTATCACAACTCTTCCGACTCCCATTTACAACACCATCTACATAGCCACCAACTGCATCTTGCAACTCCTCCCTCAGAGTGAAGACAGACACCCTAAACTGAGTTTCTATTTAACAAAAGTGTCATCCAGTGTCGTTTTAACTGAACTACTCTGAAGTTTTTAATACTTAAATAGGAGAAATTATACTAAATAAAGGGTTAGCTACAAATACAGTCCAATCCAACACCAGATACCACTTTGCAATTTGTAGCACTCTAGTACTAAAGTTTTCCTTGCACAAGAATAATTAGCCAGCAGAGCACTCAAATCAGCGATGAAAGAATAAACAGTGAACATAGTTAAACATCTATACAGGGCCAGGCAGCCAGGACAGACCTAGCCAGTCGCAGGAAGCAGTCTGGTTGGTTCCTATGCAAAGCAATGCTAGCATCAGCCCTCAATGTTCTTTCCCTGCAAGAACTTTGAGCAAGGAGCAGTCACTTTAATATCTTGTAAAGGCTCAAGTATTTACTGACTGTAAAATTTAGCAGGGAGTATTTAGCTGTGTATAACAGGTTGCTAACCTTGATAAAACTCTACTTTGGACTCAGTCTTAACAGACAAACCTCAACTTACTAACCTGTACATCCTCTCTCATTCTTTCTTAGCCCCTGAGAAAGTTAGCTTATATGCATTGACTGCAGTCACACCAACTGGAGCCACTGTAAACAAGAGGATCGGTGACACACCACAGTTGCACTTCATGAGAAAGCACAGGAGGCCAGACAGAAACACAATATACTCTGTGCTCTTGGACTATAGGATAAGTTTTTTAGAACACATCTAGCAGCACTGTAATATATTCAGTATCTAAACAGCAGAAAGCTCTGCCCATCAGCCACAAGACCATACTGATTTCATCATTTATAACAAGTCAACAGCACACTGCAGTTGCATTTTCCCTTTCATAGTGGAAAGGATCAGAAGCACATCTATAGATGTCAAAACTACTGTGCTTGAAAAACAACCAGAACTGCAAAAACCCCAGAATTTCTCCCATTCAATTTGTGCCCATTTCTGTACTGTATACAAAAAAAGGCTCATGGCTACTGTTGTGACAAAGATATGCCCTAGATAAGGCAACAGAAGACATATACACAGCCATGTGCAGGATACAGGAGAAACTTTAATATGTACCATGTGCTGAAGAACAGGATGAAGCTTTGGAAGGGACTATAACAATTCCAAGAAGCTTCTTCAATTGTTTTGAAAGGTAATTTTTTGCTAGGTTTCTGCTTTAACAATTTGATTTTCTTTGAATTATGAAAAATGAAGTATATCAGTTTAGTTCACATGTATGAGAAAAAAGTTAGATAGATCTATTGGTATTTTTGCTACTAATATGGATGAACATATCTGTAACTAAGTGCTTTCCTAAAAGTTAGCACTGTTGCCACATCTACAGAACAAACTTAAACATGCCTCACGCTGATTTTTGGGCCTTAAGAACAAAATTCTGCATCCACTCCACTGAACTCACAAATTCTAAAACAGACCAGGCACATCACTTACTGAACAGAGGCCAGAGATCATTTCAACTCGGCAGTACTCCCATTTCAGAAAGCACTAACTGACCTGGGCTGACATCACACTGAGGACAAAGTAATAATGAATTCAGACAATCAGATTCTACTTTTCACACACTGGCATTCCTTCATTTACCAGCATGGTCCAAAGACTAGTGCAATCAGTAAGGAAACAAGGGATTTAGTGAGAACCCTGTGTCTAAATCCAGCCTGCAAAGTTTTCCTGCATCCTGGGTACATTCTAACTATTAAGTAAGACATTTTTATTTAATCTAAATGTATTTCATTGATCTGGCTGTTCCAGGGGATCAAAGAAGGGGAAAGAAGATTGATTTACTGGAACAGCTTGATTTTGGTAATTCACAGCAAGAGATGGGAAGTAGGTAAGAACACTCAATGATAGACTAAGGCAGGTCTAAAGCTGAATAGATCAATGATTTCCCTTATGTAGATTCCTCTCTGAAGGAATCCTAGGATATTTTCAGCCTGGCTAGTGGTAGACTTTTAGAAGAAATGGGAAGACAAGCACCCTTTGGGGCTGCACTTACTGTTCACAATCTAGTTCTATCTGTTCAATTGCTAACAAGAAAAGAGAATTAAAAGAAACAAAATTAAATTTACCTGGATCCTGTAACTCTCTTATAATTGTCCTTAGAATACACAGCTAGGATGCTGACCCCTGAGCCTATGTTAACCAGCAGCATAGGATATGGATTATCAAGGCAGTAAGGCTTTTTCTGGCACTGTTCAGGATCTGCAGGATTTTCAAAATAATAGCACTCTGGTTGGCCATTGAAACCAACAGAATCAACAAAAAGGAGGCCTTGGATCAAACAGTCCAATTCATCCAGTTTGTGGAGCTGTAAATCAGCAATCTGGAAAAGAACAACAAGAAATTAATAAACAAACATTTCTTAGTATAATACAACACTAATAAGGACAAAAGGTTCTGCTGAAGCACTTTGATCACTTTAATAGTAACACATTATGCTATTTAACAATACAAATATCTAAGCATGAAGTTTGAAGTAAGTTTGCTATCTGCTTGACAAGTACCTCCCAAAACAACGATGTGCTATGCAGTTATGCCATTTAGTTCCTGTGCCTTTGAGACATTCCCTGCTCTGCAGGCAGGAAGTATATTTTCCCCCTCAGTATTCTGAAGCAATCAATTTCTTTCTGTGCATTCCCAGCCCAAGAGGACCTGCATTCTGCATTTTTTGGGCAGTATCTGCCATGTGCCTACACATCATCATTTCTCAGGATGAAAAGTACTTTAGCTCATCATCAAACTACACTTCCCAGCAATTTAATGAAATTTTCAATAGAAGCATTAAGATGTGCATGTTATGTTAATATGGATTAAATATACAGTGCATTATGCTTCAAATATTTGCATTTTTTTTTAGTACTCAATACTCAGTTATTTCTTTACATTAAAATAAGCACTTTAAAATGCTTCATGAAAAACAGTATTACCTATGTTTGGTGAAAAAAACACAAAAACTCACAAAAAGATTGTCAGGCCCATGACCCCAGCAAAATGTTCATAAAAACAGAACTGTAACAGAAAACAGAAAATTAAAAAAAAAGCTTACAAAGGACTTTCCCTCCGATTTCCCAGGTCACCATAACTGTACTTAAGCAGATATATCTAATTGTCATAGCTTTCTGTTCACTAGAATTAGAAATCACATCCCTTTCTGAAAATAGTATACAGTGTCAATCTGGAGAAAGTCTCTTTTCCCATTTAGGTAAAGAAGAGAGAGCAAAAATACTGTGAAGTTGTCCATTCAAATTCTGAGGTCTTTGCATCCTCACACCTGCAAAGCCAGTCTCACCTAACTCTACATACTAGCAAAATAGGCAACAGAGTATTAGGAACAATAGGGGGTTATACAGTACAGAGCTGGTTCTCAAACATTTGCATATGGCAGGATGTTTTTATAACAGTTAATGGAGAAGACTTATATGGGTAACTATGTTCTATTTTTAATTCTGAAAGCTATATTAAGTCACTATAAAGAGGAAAGATATTTTTATGGAACAGGCATGGCCAATAAGTTACATTCTTTTAAGCTATTTAAATCTTCTGTTAAGTCTTTTCTCTACTTGTACACGGCTCTAGCTTGCTGTAACTGAAAGCCAGCCCACTCTTTGGGTCTGCCTTTTTGTTCTACTTGCCAATCTTCAAATCCTGGAACCACAGAAAAGTAGTAAGACTAAAAAAAACCCAGCAGTCTGAGAGACTCAGCACAGATGGAGATGTTCACAGGGCAGGAGAGACAGGTAGAGATTTTTCTTGTTTCCTATTTTCTCTGGTAACTTTTGCAATCCCCTCATATTTTTTTCTTTGTCAACACATATCTACAGAAACTACAGAAATTCAGCATAAAAGACTTGAACTAGATGCTGTTATACAAAGACAAGTCATTAGCAGATTTATGGTCCCTATTGTCAAAAGCTTTATGCTCCTGTAAGTCAAATACCTTACCACAAGCTGCTTTTTTCTGATCTATGCCACACTTTTAAAAATAGGTAGGCATTAGTTAGAGACCTTGCAAGACACAAATAATACAAATTGAAGAGTAAAACACTTCTGGCATCAGTAAAAAACAACAAACAGACAAACAACAAACCAACAAACAAACAAAAAAACCCACACAGACAAAATCCTTGATTCTACAAACTCTCCAGTCAGCCCACCAATTCTTTAAGAATCTGATTAGTTTCTTTTGCTCTGTTCTTTCTCAAGCACCATACATAGAGGTTTTACTAAGGTCCAGCTCTCCATGTATAAAAGACATACTAGAATTTATTTTGCTTTTTATAGCTCTGTGCTATATTTAACAGCTGATAAACTGTAAGCAGAAAAGTCCAATTACTGCTTTCTTTCATGTATGATATTCATAGCAGAATAAAAAAAAAATATTTTCTTGTGTTGTTGCAGCAGGCTGGTTTTAGTTTCTGGAATGAGCACAACTAGCACTGGCATTCTGTGTCAATCCACCTTCATTCAGAGACCACAAGTTCCGCAGCCACCAGACACCCAAGGCTTCAAGCAGCTTAGTGAGCCATCACTGTCCTTGTTTCTAAACAGAAACAACAGCAAAGTTGCAAGAAATGTAGTAACCTAATCTTGTACAAGAAGCCAAAATAGAACCAGGTCACAATTCAGTCCCTTGCCCTGTATACAGAACTGCCTCTTTGCTATTCATTCCTTTGCTCACGATGTCTCAAAGTAGCAAAATGGCATTGTAAAGTAGATGTGCTTGTAGCCACTGTAACTAATTTACAAGTATGCAAACATTTCTTCCTGTTGCCATCACCTGACCTACCACACACCACTTATCCTCAAGTTTCAGCTGTTCAAACCTCTTCTCCTTGCAGGAACCAAAGTTTATGTGCAAATACACGGCATAGAGAAGCACATTTTAATCAGGTTTTTCCTACAATGTTTACAAAATGTATTTGCAGGTACTTCCTGGCTTTTTATAATTCCTAATGTGAAGGCAGACAATATAATGCTCAGTGTAACCAACTCTGCACTCCTGTAACTATATTCAGCACAGTGTGTCTATAGAAAAGTTAACGTCAGAAAGTTGTGCTATGAGAGGAACAACTGCAGAACAAAGTTGTATGCAGGACGCTGGAGGAAAAATGATGTGTACATTTTTTTAAAAGTATAATTTTTCTACATTATAGCCAGACTGATTTTTTTTTTGACTGGTTTTTAAATACTGCAGAAGAGAACAAAACACTTCAGACCTAAAGAAGCTATCCAGGACCACCAAAAGGAGGGACTTAGGACTTCAACCATGTTTACAAGCAGGTGGAACACACCACCAAAGTAGCCAACATCTCCCCCCATGACAGGTCACACCAAACTCCAAAAACCCATTTGATTTCATGGAGACTACAGCTCTGTTGTTACTGTGTACAGATGCTGCTCTAAGGAGAATGAAAGTCCACTTCTCAAGCACTTGTAAGCAGTGCTGGAAAATGGTGTTGTCTGTTGAAGTTTAGGTTTGTGGCTTTTTCATTGTTTTGCTTCTTTTTTAAATAATGTGCATAATATAAAAAACTCTTAGCTGTATTCAAGTACCAGGCAGTCTAAAATGAAAAAATATGGTAGCAGCTTGTTGCTGCTTTTAAGTATGGAAGCACAGAAGTCAAAGACTTTGGTCATGTTTGTTTCTTACTATGGGCAAGTAAATATTTCCACTTCAGCCAGGTAAACACGAGACAGCCCAACACTCTAGAAGTGAGCTGAGGGCAGCCATGACATATATGCAACAGGGGTGAAGCCTAATGCATCACCACTGGTGTGCAGACATCTTTTCAGGGAAGCTGCAGCCCACAAAACATTTCACCCATTCTGAGTTTTCACAGTTCTGGTGAATGCAGGAAAGTCTCCATGTGGATACAGTTACAAGGTCATCTCTCTTGGACTTTCAATCATAAAAAAATTACCCTTTTTTCTGCAAGAAACAGAAACACCTTTCAAGCTTTTAATTATCAATTACAACAGCCTCATTTACTATATCACTCTGGCTTTTATGTCCTCTGGGCAATGCTCCAGCTTTTATTTCTTAAAATAGCTTACAATCTAGCTTTTCCGTCCAACTCCATCCCATTACATCTCCTCTACTTTCCTCAAGACATACTTTGCTTTCTTTATATTTTGATTATCTTCACTTCAACCCCCAACCCTGCTTATTTATGGAGCTGGGAAATAACCACTCACATTCAAACAAGACAAAGTCTAATGCAAGCACAAGTCCAATATTTACTGAGGCAGAAGACAACATTCACTTTGGGCAAAAAAAGCACTTGTCTGGAATCCTTTGCAGAGGTCTGCCCTCTTGCCCAGCTAGCTGTAGGGATCTCTTCCCTCTCTTGACAGGGAAGGGATGCACCTTGTTTCTCCCCACTCCCTCTGAAGAACTCCCTAGCTTCTTGTTGTGATGGTAACAAAAGATGTCATGGTTACTTTACCCATTCTCGGAATGCTGCTTTCAACTCCATCCCCGACTATACACTCAAGGCCAGCACCTACAGCCTGAGCAGCAGCATCCAGGCTCCTCAAGGAATGGAATTTTTGAGTGTCTTTATGCTAACTTAAGAGTTACACAGTTTACTCATCCTACAACGCAGGACAGTGAGTTTAAGATAAATAGAGTCTACAAGTCATATCACAAAATCAAGCCTTACAATTAGCTAATAACCGGCACAAGGAGATCACCATCCAACAGCCAAGCTCACTTTTAAAGCTTTTTCCTTACAGGTTATGGGGAAGGTCAAAGTCTGAGTTTCAGTTTCTTTTGGTAAGAGATCATCTTCCTCTCCTGTCCCAAATGTTCTTGATTAAGTGATTGGAGTTTTTCTGGCCCACCCACTGCTCCCACTGAAATTAACTGTAATATTTCTATTAAGACAAGTCAGGTTCTGCAGGTATCTGTTCAGGAAAGGAATATAAAGGAATACAAAAGTGGCACCTTTGAGCCACTGCAATCAACAGAAATTTTGCAATAGTGCAGGCTTTACACAAAAGTCTGAATAGTTTTCTTCCCTCATCTCACATATTGAGTTGCTTTACAAAACTGAGAGGCAGCCTAAGAATGTATCCCTCACTACGTTACTTGCACAGAAGTTTGCTGTTAAAGTGCATGTGCTATCATAGAGGAGTCACAGAGCATAAAGAGATTCATATCACAGGTATACAAGCAAATAAGTCTAAGTACTCCTTACTTTTACAGAAGTGGTTACTTGAGCATTTACAGAATATGTGAAGTAACAGTACATGTTGGGAAAAGGAGGAAGGATTATCAGAATTAGGCGCCAGATTCATCCATGCCTTAACACCACTGTTACCTGAAAATAAAGACAGCCAGCCATAAAGACCAGTCATTCANTTCTCCCTCCCACCCAACCAAACAACAACAACAAAAAAAACACAACAGCAAAAAAATCCCAACCTGCCCAAAAAATACCTTAGCTGGAAAAATTCTCTTGCTGAATTACTTTCTGATACTCTCTTCAATGAACATTAAGTATAGCCATATGATTGGTAAAATATTCCTGTGGCATAGTTTAATGAATAGTTTCCTTACTTCTAAGGGAAGCACTCAGATCTTAAGAATCTACCATGTGATTTGCCAAGCTTCTGATCGTTACTGCCTGCAATCACTAAGCAGATCCACAGAGACTTCTTTAGGTCTCCTCCTACCCAACAGTGTGGATCACATGAGGGAGGACAAATAGCCATATCTAGATAGCTTTGAAGATTTAGTTGCTTTTCTATGGCACAGAAAATGGGCTTAAGGTAAACAGAAGATGCCTTATTTTAATTTTTTTTTTAATACAAAAAATCAACAGCGATGTCTAGATCAAACCTATTCAACTCATTTAGGGGCTCACGATTAGACACTGGAACACACAAGTGACAACAGGGTGTTTGTTTGTCTATTTTAGAGAGAAAAAGCTTCTGTAATCTTAGATGATTTCCTTCTTTGGGATTTGAATGCTGTTTCAAAATACGTTGGCGTTTTTGTCCTACATCTATGCAATTCTAGAAGTCACATAAACATTGAAAAATACCATGAAAGACAAATAAATTAAAAGCATATTTGTATATGGAAATAAAGGGCTAGAACAAAAGCATGTTAGCTAGATCAATTCTTGAGTTTCCTAGCATTTAGCCAGATATTTTAAATGAAAATAACATTCTCAAACATACCTTAGTTTTTCCACATTGCTTTAATATTTAAAGTCTCTCCCATATATGGCACTCTACAATACTGAATCCTGCAACAACAAGATTTAGACTAGGCACACAGTGCCTACATCTACAGGTGTTAGAGCGATCAAATATTTGAAACAGACATTTCAGTGCTTTGAGAGAGCAGTCCTGAAGCTGTTGTCCAGTGTCAGTTTACAGTCCACAGAACACACAGATAGCCAGCTGCTGTTACAATGGCTAATGAAGTGTGACAATTTAAGTGCCAGTACCCAGAACACTCAAGCCTTTGAGAGAGATTAAGAAAACAAACCTTCATGTAACAGATAGTATTTTTGCTTCTGTAATTCTCTATGGATATTGCAGTCTGAGCCAAGAGAAATACTTGCTGTAAAGGAAGGTGTGGAACTGGATAGCTGTAAGAGGCGTCCAAAGCATTCACTTGAATGTGATTGCTTTATGCTACGGAACTCCCTACACAGGCTTTATTGAGTTTTTCTTAAACTACCTATAAGTGTTGTAGCACCTGAATGTTAGCAAATGACTGGTGGACTCAGAGTTGGTTACGTGATCTTGTTGATTTGCTCAACTGTGAGCAAAACACTTCTGGCTTCAGCTCTGGCTTCCAGTGCTGTATCAACTATATTGCAGCAGAGAAAAGACTGGTCTCTTGCTGTAAACTGCATGTATAGAGGAGGGAAAGCCAAAGCTACAGAGAGAAATGCATAGCTATGATAGCCACTAGGTAACTTCCAGTTCAGTTCTACAACTGTAGGAGCGAGGGACCTTACTAAGTAAGCAACTGTAGCTGCTACTACATGATGCAGAAAGAATGGAATGGTCAGTCTTTCCAAATTCAAAGGGACAGTCAAGCTCTTCAGAAAGTCTCAAAGTGACTGCCCCTTATCACTAAATAACATGACCTGAATCATTCTCTGAACACATGAAAAGACACTGAAAAACACCTGAACTGAGGCCACATTGACTAGAACTAAAACTCACTTCCAACTGTGGTGCCAACATCCTTACACAGTGAGAGTCAAAGAAGCTTTTGAGGACTCAGTCATCAGTAGGCCCCAATATCCTAATATGTAAGGGACTGCAATCAGCCTAAAGAACAAGAACCTGGCACTAGTAGTGGACTACTACATTGATTCAGAAGCTTGATAGTCCTTCCTCAGAAATGGAAGCAGTTAGCCTAATATTTACTAGATGTGACTGCACAACAGTGTTACAGCTGGAATTCATGAAGAGCTCTCTTAAAGCTTTCTTTCCCCCTTAGGATCTTGGTCATCTGGTATGTGAGGAGTACTAACAAAGAAAAAAAACCTCTTGCACTGCAGGAGCACACAAAAGCCAGGGACTGTAGTCAACAGCAACTGGCGAATCAGTGCAACAACTCCTTAGATTGAAGCAGAGACAGAAAAGGAACTGATGCTACCTGCCACACCCAGCAGCCATCCCTCACCCTCAAGATCAAGTCAAAAGTCAAGGACAGAAGTGCCAGACCTGCATACCTGACAAGTAAATCAGTCACATTAATCTTAGTGAGGCTGCTCTGGTACAATCAGATTAGTCTCTCTTTTACTGAAAATAAATGGAGATATGTCCCAATACAGACAGACACAACAGAAAACTGCCTCCTTTTGTAGCGTCCTCTCATGCAAAACTTCAGATTTACATCAGCTTCTGGAGTACCCTGCAGAGGCTGTTTTTAAATTCTAGGCTATTTGGGACCTACTCAAGTCATGATCTGCCCTTCTTCAAATTACATACTCCCAGAATTGAAATCAAAAGCTAGCTGGTATTGTCATGCTTCCATACACTATTTCTCCCCCATGCTTCATGCTCAGTCTTCCAGATTCTTGACTTCACTCTGTTTGGATGTTAATACAATAGGAAGGGAACCTCAATCAAATCTCCAGCCAGTATGGCTTCATTTCTAGTTTTCCAATAGATAACCTATTTGCAAGTACTTGTAGTGTCAGGCATCTGTGTTGTCATAACATACTCAGTTGATTATGAAGCATCTGATCACGATAGCAGAATCCTAAAGAAACCCCGCATTTACTGAATACATCCTGCAGCAGAATACTCAGCGAGTATGAATACTCTCCCCTCCTCTCTCCATGTTCTCAGCAATGCCACCAATTAACAAATATGAATGGATTCTGTTAATCTTAACCAGTTAGGATGGACCAAAAAAAAAGTTATTTTCCCTGCAAATTTTAACAGAAGGGTTCCCATGATGCTTTCCCAAAGTACTTGCCACTGAACCCGTATGAACTGTTCACTTACCGTTCTAAAGTCCTCCTCAAACTTGTAAGCTCCACCTCCTGTGGCACAGAGCGTAGTGTGCAAACTGGAGAAGTTCTTTTCACTACCCATCTGTATGAACCTGTGCATGGCACAGCTGGGAAAGCGGATGAAGTGCAGGTTTCCTTTTCGTCCACACATAGTCAAATTTTCCAGTTCAAGGTGGACATCGCGAATGCCAGTTTTACCATAGGCTGTATTGGAGGTCAAGTATTTCCTAATGCTTTTCAGGTTTTCCACCTCCTCCTGCTCCTCCTCTGCAGTAATGTCCTTAGGTTCAAAGTAGACTAGTTTAACCAATGTCCCACCGATATCCATTCCAAACCATGGGAATGCTAAGAATAAGAAGATTGGGGAGGAAGAAAGAGAAAGTCACTGAAAATATACAGGCTAGCCACATCACTTAAATCATTTGTTGAATGGCAATTCAGTGCAGTCACAGTACCAGCCTCTGGTCCTAAGGGTTGGGGGTCACTTACATGTCCACTTCACATGTATTGAATACCTCTCTAAGTTAAGGCCCCAAAGCCTCAGTTGAGAAAAAGAATAAAGAAAACAGCAAAATATTCTTCTCTGGAGAAGCAGGTTTTAATATAGTGAAAACACTTCCCTCCCAGGAAGTCATTTTACTCTTCAGTCAGCACGTCCTGACAGAGCACATTTACTGCATTTCACCCAGTTGGCACCAATTCTGCCAATACACCAAGGGGAGGAGGAGAAACAACCAACCAAACAGAAAAACAATATTTCTCAAGTCATATACCCCCACTGCATAACATCTACAATTGCCTTTCCAAGCCCAGTCAGAATTTCCAGTCACAAAGCTCTGTCTGAAGAGCAGCAATACAGAACTCTCATTATGCTGGAAGCCTCCAGACTTCAACCCACCAGAATCAGCAACTCTGTTGGAACTTCACCCCTTGTATAGAGTAGCCAAAAGCGAGCTGGCTTATGTTGAATATTTACCACTGACAGACCTATCCTTTGACCACAGACTGACTCCCTTTGCTGGTATATGTGTTAGTCTACCACACAACTATGTAAGAAATGCCACTATTTGCTCCTCAGCATATACATATTTGCCCCAGCAGGCCCAGGTCCACCAAAGCCTTTGTCCTGTTAATAGCAAGAGAAAATAACTATGGAGAACATGCAGGCAGAAGATACTAACTGAAACAGGTTGGTCTGCCTGCTCCACTTATATATGCATGCAGCCTTTTTAAACTGTAAGCCAGGTAACTTTAGGAAGCAGTGAGAAGTGAGAATACAAAATCTATACACAGGCTGCAGAAGGATGCAGCTAGCAAAGTTTCTTAGAAAAATTAAAAGCATTGAGTATATGGGTGGCATCTAAGATATACTTTTAAAATAGCAGTCACACAGTCACCTCCCTGCATTTAGGGAGAATCAGGCAGACTTGCTAGAAACGTGATTGTACCAATGAGGGCATCCCAATTTCGTGTTGATGCAAACTTGAACCGTGTGCATAACTGATACTTCTGCCAGTGAACCTAAAAGCAAACAACTTGGGGTAAAGATTTTAATAAGCACAGGAGGTACTGATTGCATGGTCCTTCCTCACATTATCACAGACCACTGTTAAGTTACTCAGCTTCAGGTTGAACAAAGCTTAGAATCTTTTTTCTTCTTACCACAAGGCTCTCAGCATCATTCTTGTCTGGCTGAATAATTTAGAAGTCTAACTTCACAATTTTTAATACACACTCCATGCCCAAGCCAATCCTTAAATGTCAGATGTTTAAAACAGTTATTTCTCTCCATTGCTGTATGCCAAGTAATTGAATCATCAGTTTCTGCCCTCTTTCCCTAAGGACAAGGCAGGCATAATGCACCAACTCTCGTGAAGCAGCTTGCTCACAGTACAGTTTATCTGTTGTAAGGTTCATGGGTTTTTTTCATGCTGTACAAGCCGCAAGATACATAGACACTGAAATTAAGTCTAATTTGCAGTTTGGGAAGATACATTCTCTTATGAGAGCTCCCTGAGATGGAAGGAATTCAAAACTAGTGTTTTAAAACAAGCTTTATTTTAAAGAGGAAAATTATGTTAGCATAGACTAACCCATAAGCCAAACACTTTTGGAAGCACAAGGTAAATATTTATGCAAAAAGTTGTTTGGTCCACACTGCACAACATTTTAATGCAGTGGAGCTTAGGACGCCAATCTCATTAGTGATTTACACAAATCTTCATTTAAGCTACTGAGAACTTTAATTACCTGTCCCACTGGAACAGTAAGTCTTCTCCTCAGATATATCTTAGCTAAGCAAGCAGGAAGTTGAATTTTAAAAGCAGTATGGTTGGACTATGCAATATAGAACCAGTCTGCAGTCAAGTGTAAGCCAACTTCCAATATCTTTCATTAAGGTCATAAAAATCTGCTACATTCTACCTGCATCCACAGTTACTCTAAAGCTATAGTGTAGATTTTTGCCTTTAAGGGTGGGCAAAAGCATTTCATCCTCCTATTAAACACAAGACCAGCAATAAAAGTGTTAAGTCCTAACAGCTAAGAGTTATTCATAAATGACTGCCACGACATTTCATTTTATATCTTAACATTTTGAGGAGTTATAACTAAATCATTCACAAAGTACTGTAGAAAACAACTAGGAAGTTATTTCAAGTCTGTATAGTTCTTGGGGTAGCTACACACAATGCACTGATTTAAAAAGCAAGCAGAAATACCAGGACACTTTTTTTCCCCCCCCCAGTTTATTTTCTTTGTGAATCTAAGTCCTTTTCATTTTCTTTGCTGTGAGCCAAATGGAAAGCTGCAGAAAGAAAGGAACTTTGATTTTGGAACAGCAGCAGATTTCTTCAGCACAGATAAAGGCCCCAAGATCAGTCAACAAAAACAGGTATTTCAGCTGACTGTTGGAATCACTTGCAATAAAAACAACTATCTTGACTGGCTGACCAATTAAGACAAAACCTAAGTCTCAAAGTTTCTGACAAGCCACATTCAAATTCACATAACTTCTGTACAACTGGAGTGATAGTAAAAACACTTCTGTATTCCAGTGGTTATTTTAATAATTTATTCATTGTGGAACTGATTTAGTCATTGTCTTTTGTTATTATCAATATGTTCTAAAACAAAATGCATCACTGAAGCACTTTTAGTATTTTTAGATAATTCATCTCAGCTGCTACCTATACACTTCAACTTTCCAAACCCTGAAGGTGGTGCTAATGGGACCGTGCAGGCAAACTAGAAGGTGCTCCCGGGTTTTGATGACTCTGTGAACAGAGGGAGTAAGAGAACTCACAGGTGACCAAAATTACCAGAGCTCCCAGTGCTACAACCAGGAGGGAGGAAGTAAAGAAAGGTATTTGTACAGATAAGGTCTCCACACACTTGAGGGAAAATAGGGGGAAAACTGTGGAGGTGTTTTCTATTATTGTTTGGGGTTGTTTGGATTTTCTTGTTGGTTTCTTTTAGACTGAAAGTCCAGCACTTCACTGAAAACCTGAATAAATGTCCAGTTTCTTGAATTATGAAGAGTCAGGAAGCAAGGAAGGGAAAGTAAAATCAATCACACCCACATCTTAGGCTGATGACAGTTAGTCAAAACGGTGTGATTTACTATGAGGAATAAAGACAATGCAGAGGATGCAGAAATGCTTTCACAATGTAAAAAAAATGCACTTCTTAACTAATACTGTTTGATAAAAGCTCATTAGCTGATTTCTCCCTTTTCAGGAGCAGGTATGCAACATATCTATTGGGTCAATAGAAAGTATTATTGTGGAGAAAACAGAACTATTCTACTGTATTGCTCCACAGCAGGAAGTCATAAAAAACACCACTACAAAATCTACTGCCAGGTCCCAAAGACCTGATACAGAAAGCATCAAGATGATTCACGTGTTCTTAAAAGACTAGCATAAATCAAAGACTCTGCTTATCTTCTTAAGAGAAGTAATTCTCTCTATATTAATAAACTGTAAGTAAGTGACAACTACTTACTGGTTTGTTATCTTGAGATAAAAATCTGTACTAGTCCAAAATATAGCTGCAGAAGCATGTGATAATGCAAACAGAAGGTATCTACAGCATTGCATAACTAGGTAATCTGATGTACACCAACAGCTGTGCTATCTGGGGCAAAGGTTCACTCATGAGAAATTCTGTGACATATTTTACCTAGTTTCTGCATAGACTCAGGAGTATGAGCCTATATGGCTTTCCTACAAAGCATTATCACATTCAGGTTTCAGCACATTGGATTTTTAAAAATCTTACTATTGACTTAAAGTATAAGCATATAAGGAGGGCATGCAGAAGGTAAATATCAAATCACAATATTCTCCTCATAGACAAGAATGAAAGAGAACTCTGAGATCATCAAGTAACATTTGTCCCCATTAAAGAGGATAACCAAGGGTAAACCTTTTCACACATTTAAACAACCACCACATGGTGATTTTTACTCAACACTTAGAAAGAGGTTATGGCTGAATCCTTCTCATTAAAACTTTCTTCTTTCTACCTGGGCCCTAGATTTATTCATGACCAATTTGCAGCAGTTTCTTCTTTGACCAATATTGCTTCGGCTTATACTCCTCTCTAACAGGACCTGCATTTCCCTAAATACAAGCACAGTATCTCAATTTTCACCAGTAATTCAAATGGGGGTATCAATACTCTGATATCTTAGTCATTAATATATCAGATGAAGTATCTTAGATTCAGATGCTTTTCCTTGTGAACAAACATATGCTGAAATCCCATTATTCATTTATATAACATTTGCATTAATTGCCACTAATGATCTAAGAACTTTTTTATTGAATCCAGAAGAGGTGAGAGCCAAAACCAGTAGCAAGGGTGGGGGAAAATCAAAACAAGAGACACACATAAGATGGCATAGTATTCTCACAGTTTCTGAAAGCTGATTTTTAGTAAAGAAACTGGTAAGAGCCTACATATACTTTGCCATTACGTCTTCTTGTTTTATACAGTTATAAAAACACATAAAATGGAAGCTTTTTTTCTTTGAAGAAAAATAGAATATATAGTTCAAAAAATTAGTTTTATCAGTTTAGTAATGGAAATTCCTTCAAACCTTACAAAGCTAGAGCTAAATAAATCATGTACACATATTAGGGGAAGCCATCCAGTTCACCTTCAGCAGCAAGGGCTTATTGAATGTCCATTTCCTAACCAGAAAAAACATCCCCAAAACAAAACACAAAACTCCCAAACAAAAAAAGCCCAGAATAACCACACCCAAAATAATTCAAACCGAAAAGCAAAGAGCTGTTTGTTAAATAGGCATGCCCATCCCCATAAACTGATTTCTAAAGAACAAGAAAACTGACACAAGCCTAGCAGCCCTGACAACCCAATCTAATTAAACTAAAGAAAAAAAAACAAACAACAAACAAAGCAAAGATAAGATTCTCAGCAAAAGCAGCACTAGGCAAGTCCCCTCTCACCGCAGGCTTATCATCAAGGCATTCTGGTTTCACAAGGAATCTTACATTCTCAGAGGAGAAATAGATTTGGGCATACAGAGTTCTACCTCACTTTGTCAGAAAGTAAAATCAAACAAGAAAACATATAAATAAGGGTTGAAAAGAAAAACTGTTGCAGAAAGATAGGTTTAAGTCGCTGAAATATTGGGAAATGCCAATTATCTCATTATCTCCTCCACCACACAAAGCAAACCTCACAATCAATGCTGAAGTCTCATACGCCATGTGGCAACTGCACTTCATTTTGCAATGTGTCCTTAAGAACACAACAAACATCTGCAAAGGCCAAGATTAAAAAAACTGAACCAACCAGTAAAATGGTGCTGTGTAGTATTTACTAGAGGAGGATGCAGTACCAGGACAATTTGAGTAATAATTTATTAAATGTTTTAAGGCATGAATGTGTATGTGCTATCATAATTTCCTGCATGACAAATACTTTCAATTCTTGTACCAAAAAAAGTATATAAACGAAAAAGCATACCAGAAAGCATTTGTATATTTTAATGAGCAAAGAAACTGCCCACAAAATAGTTCTAAAAAGCACTTCCCTCACCTGCTGTTTCCACTGAAGCCTCATTTCATTTAATCCCCACAAAGGAAGATTCAATTGTCACACATCTTGGACAATATAGTCAGACACCTACACTTTTTACTCTGATGGGCTCTTTTTTCCCTTGAAGATGGGATGGAAAATCCAAATTCCTCATTCTTTCTTAATCAAGTGATTACATGAATCTCTAAAAGTTTTATTCTGTTTCAGAATAGTTTTTATTACAACAGTGCTATATTGCTTTGATATGCAAGTGCTGGCTGTTCTTAACTACATCAAATCAAAATGTAAACTAGATCAAAATTTGCAGGTTTTGAATACAAATAAATGAAAACCTGAAGCTGGACAAAGCTTCCAAAGACTCCAAAACCAGGGTCTAGTCATTGATATGTTACATTTGACAGAGGAGTACATTAACTACCAACATGTACTGTAAGCACTACATGATTAATCAATCAGAGAACAGTCTAAGGGAAAGTGGTATGTGTCGCTCTGCAAAAACATTTAAAAAGCCACAAAAGACACTGGCTAATATGCAGTTCCGTGAAAGTTGCAGTTCTTCAAGGCTGTTTCTATTTTGTTCTGCTTATACAGAAAAGTTTTTTAAATAGCCATTTCAAAACAACAGCAAAAAAGCCCCTAGACTCGCTGAATGCACACTACTTCCTACTGAGTGGAAACATCTTTAAGTTTTGGCAGTGAGCAGCTGTGATTCTGACTATCCCTGATTACCCTTCTGAAACATGCTGAACTTTTAACAAAGAAGCAAACATTTGTTGGCTTTATTTGAAGGGTTAGCAAAGTGAGAGTGCAAAGAAACGGAGTACTTTTTCCCTCTGACTGTTTTACTTGTACAGTTTACCACAGAATTATTCAATACCTCCACACTTACAAGTAAGAAGTTATCTGTGACCGAGAAAGAAAAACTACAAAACAACAGACCGTATAAAATTAAACATAATACGAATATGGATGCTTGAATTTCACAGCCTTAAAACTAAATCTGAAATAGACAGCCAGTTCACTGACACCTCCCAACCCAACTAACCAGAAGCCACAGGAGATGCTTATGAGGAGTATATTACAAACTTAACGCGTCTGCAATATACTTTCTTCCTTCAGTCCCAATAACTTGCCCGAGGTTCCCAGACCTGCTTCTTAATTCTAACAACGTTTGGAAAAGGAGAACATCTAAGCGCGCAGCGCCTTCCCACGCTCCAGAGCGCCCCAGTCGGGCCGCCGGCCCGGTGTTACTTACAGTGCAGCTTGGGCACTATGAGCTTCATGTGCACGACGGGGAACCGGCGAAGCCAGCGGGACCCTGGGCGCTGCTGGGCGAACAGCGGCCACGCCGCGTTTGTGCGGGGCCGCCGCCGCCCGCCGCCGCCGCCCCATTGGCGCAGGGCGGGCCCTGCCCACGCTGCC
>VXAU01005056.1:1096979-1130153 GCA_013399695.1 Formicarius rufipectus | reverse complement strand
CACCGCGGGCCGGCTGCCCCCGGGACCGGCTGCCGTGTCATCGTGCCTTCGGCGTGCCCTGGCGCGCACTCATGTGACTCAGGTGTCTGAGGCCTCTCTGCCCGCGCTCCCCAGGCACACCTCGTTCCTCACACAAAGTTATTCGTGCATCGGCATCGACGTTCAAGTTTTTGTCTACATTGTCACATGCCGCTCAACAGCTTAGAGGGACTGGTTTGACCTTGAATGTGTTTGNTTTTTAGTATCTTGGCTTTCCCTGTGCAGCACTGATAATCTTGTGACTGATTTATTCTCTGACCGCTGAGACATCCAAGTGTAAAGACACATTTTCTGAATGAAATGTATCAAATATCAAGTAGAGATAAAACAAATCTGGGTGAACTGTGCTGCAGTGTCATGTATATACTTGAAAAGAAACACTAATTGAAATCTGCTGTGCATGTGAAGGTCATTTCTTTATACAAACTGCCAGTCACTACTTGGATGTTGTCCTTAAACTAAAAACAGGTCCCATACTGGCTCCGCCTTACATATAAACTTAGTACAGGACATGAACCCTACAGTACAGAACACTTACAAAGTATGAAGAGCTATTATAACTGCCTCCAGAAACATACTGCATTAAGAAATTGCTTCATGAGTGGTAACATGACATTCTCTCTGCTTCTTGGCCGGGACCAGAACATTATGTTTAGGTAACTGGAAGCAAGCAACTGAAATACATATGAATCAATTTGGAAAAACAAAGAAAGAGTGTTTGAGAACAAAGTAAAATTTTCTTCCTAAAACCTTGTAACTGATGTTCTCAAGATGATTTAAACACTTAGAATTTTCCTCATATTCTAATGCATAAGCACTTGCTGTAATTGCCAGCCCTAAAGCAATTGCACTGAAGAGGATAGGAAGGAAGACTGGCTATACACATTTATTGCTAGAAGGAGCTGTAGTGCTTCCAAAACTGTGCAATTTTCTGAGAACTCCCAAAGTTAACTAATTATGTTTAACTACAAAACAGAAGGCTGCTGTCTGGACTGGTACAGACCTTCATGGTATTTGTTGGCAGTTCTAAGCAGCTGGCTGTGTACACTTTATGACCTTGACTTGTCAAGTCAGACCTCTCAGGGCATGAGGAATCCTTGTTGCTACTACGCCAGCTGGTAACAGTTGTACCCTTCTCCGTCCCTGACATAGAAACTGACTGCACATAGAGGCAGCCCGATGCAGAACATGGCATCATTCCCACAAGACTGTCTTTCCCAACAATTGCTGGGAGCAGACACATGAGCAGTTACTGTATCTCAGCTGAAGAGTGGCAACTTTTTCCTTCCTCAAACAAAAGCTAGTGCACCTTTAATTGCTCATTTGAATTTCCTTGTGATAAGAGAGCAGACCTTCAATTGACTCTTCAATGGAATACAGTACCTGTTTCAAATACTGTGTCCAGTTTCAGGCTTCTAAAAAACTTCTGGAATAACTAAGAATGGATTAAACAAAAACATCAAGTTTTAGTCTATGAAATGAAAGATTTGAAAGGGTATTCACTTCTGGAACAGGTATCGTCAAAGAAAATACATCACAGCTGCTGAGAAACAAGAAAATTCAAAAGTGGTAACTGCAGTAAGGGAAATTCACTTTACACTGGAGGCAGACATTTCCTAGAATGAAGTTAGACAAGCATTAGACTGAACTCAACTGTACACTGCTGGCAAGTATTTAGGAAATGTTACGTATCTGTGATGAACAGTCCGGTAAAGTTGATCCAGATTTGCAGCAAGGAGAGGGCACCTTGTTGAGGTTCTGTCCAATCTTTTATTTCTAATTAAATATTTCCCTAATACATTGCTGTAAATATTATGCAAATATACCCATGATAGAAGTGGACTGGACTGTGCTGAATAGAAGTAGTAGGTCAGGAAATACTGTTAAGATATGATCCAAATCACTGACAATGGCATATAACAACAATAAATGTCACCTCAGATAATGCTGGAGAAAATATCGAAACGGTAAAGTGTTAAAGACTGTCCAAATCAAATGAGAAGCTTTATGTACTGGGATAGATTAATTTCTAAGTTTCCCTGATCATGTAAGCACTCCAGCAGGAACGGATGTAAACACTTCCAAACTTTCTGCATTGTGGAAAGATCATTTCAAAACAAGGTGCTGCTTATCAAAACAATTTCACTCTTGTACTTATATCACAAGAACTGAGTTCTGCACTGTAAAATACCACCTTTTTCACATTATTTTTGTTTACATTTGTTTAATTTTGGAGAGAGCTTTTAGAAACGTTTTACAAACGCCCTTCAGTTTTGATTTCACAATTCTTCTGCATTGTAAAACAAAACAAAATTACTAAAATCAGAGTAGGTTTAATGTATTATCTGTAAGGGTTTAAAATGAAAGAATCTCATGTCCTCAGGTGTATAGAGCACTGCTTATTTTGGGCACAGGCTAATTACAGTGCAATTCATGGGGAAAATACCTGAGACTTTTGAATTAATAAAGTTGGAACTTGGAGCAAATAAACTGTTCAGCCTAATTTGCACCAGCTGTAAGCCACAGGTAGAAGCACAGCACCCAATTTTATGAACTCACTGCCTGATGCAGTGATGTAGACAGCCTATGCTCTTCCAACATTCTGCAGAAAACTAGACTGGTGATGTGAAGGTCTCACATTATACTTAGTATTTGAAAATCTAGAACATCGTAAAAAACTTAAGCCAGAAGAAATATGACAGATGTAATAATGTCACATCCTCAAAACAGGACAAATAGGAGAATAAACTGTCCTGAGCAGTTTGTTCAGCTGTCAGAGGTTGCTGGGTTTTCACTGACACTATTTATGAGACAACACATCACAGCACAACTGGTTGAAAGCAGATATTGTTTTCAAGAGGTACTGCACTCCCTTGCCTTCACACCACAAATACACACTCAGTAAGTTACTGCCTCTCTACATCCCTTTATATTACCTTCTATATACATTATATATATTTAAGTTGCTATGAATCAAGAACTAAGCAGAACTCATAACATCTGTCAGTGAAGTTACAGCATGTATTAAAAGGTCAGTTTCTAACACTGTGGTGCAACCAAAGTAAATCTTTCCTTTCTTTTACCCTAACTTGCTAAACAAACTGTGTTTGCCAGTTCAGTTTTCAGTCTTATTTGCAAGACAACAATCCAGACACACTCTAGGTACAATACTGACAAACAAAATCAAGGGTGAATCCAGTTCTTTGAAAATTAATGTTTACTCAGTATTTCTGTCTTTCTGAACTGGAATAGGTGGAAACTACTAGTTTATTTTAAAATACTTTCCCATATATTTCACTGTAAACCTGTAAGGCTACACATTGTATGCTGAAGAATCCAGGACATAAATGGACTCAAAACAGTGAGCAAGTCTCCTATACTGACTCACTGCATATAACACATTGGCAGCGAAGACAGTTCATGGATTACTTCATGCCTGCCTGTGCTTCACACACTTAGCTTTCTATCACCTCTTATTATTTATTTATAAACCTATAGGGCAAGGCTACAGTTCTCTAATTCTCTGAGTCAGTTTCAGCAAACTACTGACTACCTTGCAGTTCAGATACTTGGCTACAGGATCAAAAGTGCTGTGGTCTAGCCTTAAGCTTCAAAACCAGTGGAACTTAAAAAAACCCAAACAAAACCCAACCAAAACACCCCACCCTTTTAGGTATGTTATCATCAGGCAACCTGGCCTGAAATATTTTAGGAACCTATGAGGATTAACTACTCCTGGGCTTCTATATCCTTGTTCTAAGGCTAAGCTAAAAAAAGCACCAAACAGGTGCAGTCCATATGTAAATCTGTTACACAAGAATAAAACATACAAAAAAAATCTTAGAGAGCACCAGTGGTGTTATTCTAATTCAAAACTAGCTGGCTATAAAGCTTTAGGCATATTTTGGAGAGCAGTGGTAATGAGATGCATGTACACATCTCCTCAAACCACACGAAGTGTATTATGCAATGCAAACAGTGTCATGAAACAGACTTGTGGTATATCTGCCTGCACATTAATGTTCAAGGGGTTGTTGGCACTGTGCCATTCCTGTTTATATTCTACTCATCTCCATGTTTATCCCGTTTCTGCAGTGTAGGACAGTCACACTAGTTCTTATTTAATTTTTCCTCTTTGAAAATAAAGCAAATGCAGTACAGCATAATAATATAAACTATTTAGAACATTCATTGCAAAAAATCAGATAATGTTGACTTGTTTTAGCTATATTCACATATCACACGTATCAAATAGAAAGCACCAAGTCTAAGTGTCTCTTCTTCCTTCTTTCCAGAACTGAGAAAAAACACCCAAACTGTTTTGGTGTATGCAGGACCTTTGGTAGACACATGCTTTTTTAAAGTTCTTATAAATTGCAGGGCTAGAAGACCAACAGTTAAGCATAACTATATAATGACAAGTGATAGATCTGTAAATGAAATGGGGAAAAACAGCTCTAAAACTGTGTAAAATTCTTATCCGGAAAATGCAATTACAAAAGGGACCCAAAGGCCTCTAGTATTATTGGTGTGATCACAGGAAAGCCAACAGCCAACTGCTAGCTACCATGAGAATTCTGCTTTTGCCAAATACTAAGACGTCTCAGAGGGGAAACTGGTTGCAGATGACAGAGGAAATGAAGAGCATAAATTTAGTCATATACCTAAATCTTTGTCAGATTGAGGCCACGGAAGATTATACAAAAACCATCAGTTCCTTCCCTTCCCACCCACCTACTAGTTCGAGCCCCTTTCATTTATGCCTTCTATGACACTTAAAGACAACCTGTTGATGATATGAAGAAAAGCCCTGCCCAGAGTTGAAGCTCATCTCCCTTTCACTGTCATCAAGGGATAGAAACATGGAGAAAGGCACTCTGTCCAAGCAGGAACTTTGCTTTGGCAGTCTGAACAGCCCTTACAGGGAATGTTCTTTTCTTTCACTGATGAAAAATATGGCATACATCTCCCAGGCCAAGCTCCAAGCTTGGTGTTCAGGAAAGGCAGTATGAATGCTCCCTGGAATGCTGTCCGGATTAGGACACAGAATCAAAGAATGCTTTAGGTTGGAAGGACCTTAAAGACCATTTAGTTTCAATGCCCCTGCAATGTACAACGATGCCATCCATCAGATCAGGTTGCTCAGAACTTTCAATCTGGCCTTTAAAGTTCCCAGGAATGGGGCATCTACAACTTCTCTGGGCAACCTGTTACAGTGCCTCGGTATCCTTTGAGTAGAGAATTGCTTTCCAACAACATCTAATCTAAATCTTTTATCTCTTAAAAACTGTTCCCCCTTGTCCAATGACTAACTACGCATGTAATAGACATGACTTACACATCTAACAATAGCCAAGACTAGGGAATAATAGTGAGAAAAGTACATAAGTGTGGTCTGGTCTTACCATCCTGCCCATCCCTGTGGACAGACTTTGCAGCAGTCCAAGTGGATTCTACAGTTATCCCCTGGCAGTTCTGAGATGAGGTTAGAGACTGTGACTGCTGTCTTTCATCCCAACTGAAAGAAGGCATGCAGAAGTCACAAAGGAGTGATAAACTTTTCCCTCTAAAGCCTTTCCTGCCAGTATCTCTGTTTCTATGTGCAACTACACAATTACCTTAATTTACAATTACTCTCTACAACTTTAACTGATCCCTGGCAGGGCTGTCAGTGCTCTTCTTTTATAGGAAACAAAAAATTTAAGTTCAGACATTTCAAATCAAACTCCTCAAATGAGTAACATTTAAAATCTAGTCCTTGATTATTTTTTAGAAATATCAGACTATGAAGATAAAGTAGGTGTTGGAGGCAAATAGTTTTTTGATTTTTTTTCATGCCAGTTTTCATTCTGCAAAGAGCTTTTTAAAAAAGAAAGCACACAGGTAATGAATTCAAACGATTAGGTGTATAAAAAAGCTAAAAAACTCATTTCAAATAGACTCTCCTTTGTCCCCATCAAATCTATCTTGTACGTAAGTATTTGGCTCAGTGTACTGCTGCTTATCTTTAACTATCAAACTTAAATATACAAAATGTAATTGGAAAACATGCAAGTCCACAACCCACGGATTGAGAAATAGTTCATCACTATAAAAAAAATTATTGCAACAAGTGTCAGGGCATTTCGTACAGAAGACAATGGTCTTTGCCTCCTGACTGCTCTGCCATAGACAATTACTCTCATGTATGTATACATACTGGTTTTGCTTGCCTGAATGTCTTCACTTTCAACTCGGCATTTTTATGTGGTCCTTCACAATGCAATCAGGAGGGAAGTGACAGTTTCAAAACAAGCACTTTGAAAGACAGAGTGGCTGACAAGAACAAAAGACTCTCTCCCTTATTCAGCACTGCCACATCTGAAGAGGAGGAGAAATTGCTGAACATCAATAGCTGAGCAGTTCTGCACTCCCAGTTCTTAAATGACACGAAATTACCATGGATACTAATGATCACAAATCAGGTAACATCAGAGGACATGACTTTCTAAGCCTGTGTGTGAAAGAGGAAAAAAGCCATCTCCCTGAACTAGCTAGACACACCTACTTCCAATGCAGACAAAACTGGCTTACTCCTCTCACTCAGGAGGGAACACACAGTGTCTACTAGAGCACAGAAAAGACAGAGGTTTTATTTTCCTTCTTCTAAACTAGTCCAGAGATGGGAATCAGAGTAAAACAGAAACACACCACACCTTTAGTATTTCTCCACTAGCAGGGAAGTGTATGTCTGAACCAGGATTTAAGCATGTGATTAAGTCCAAACACCTCAATTCATCTGGAGTGAAACATCAGCACAATATTGTGACTGTGCTTTCAGACAGGTAAACTAAAAGTCTGTTTAGGTTGAAAAAATATTTAATGCATCCTTGTGAGATTAAGCTGAAACCACAGATAATAATACTCAAATGTTAATATTTTAAAAATATCTGTTTTATCCATGTTTGCAAAGAATGAGAGTCTTGTGTGAGAAGGGGCTGTGTTTTAAAGGACAAATCTGTTCCTAAAGGTTCCAGCTACCTAGTAACAAAGAAGGGAAATAACCTTATGCTAACACTGAGTAGGTTTGCCATAGTTACATCTTCTGAATTTTTCTGGAATTAGTGACCTTTCAAAGTAAATATTACAGTGAATAGTTCCGTGCTATGCATTTTGTTTAGTTCAAGAGGCCAATTTAGAGCTTTCAGGTTTTCATGAGATCAGTACAAATGATGTACACACAAAAAAGAATACCAGAATTACAATCATCAATTTCTTTTCATTAGATACATTGTTGAAAAAAACCCTACAAAAGAAAATAACTTTCAGGGTCTATCCTGCATAGGAGGAAATTTGTATTTCACTGCAAGATCCTTAGCACCACCAAAATATTTGTTTTATTGTAATAAAACATACCTAATACAAACACACACTTCATATAATGGGAATTTAAGACTCAAAGACATTATGTGGGTCATCAAAAACAGTTCTTTCAATCAATTATTGACTTGAAAGGATCTAAGAAACATACATGCCAAGTGCCATGGAGCACAAAAGATTTTGTATTATCTTGTAATATATAGCAGAACACCTTGAGACATTACTTTGGTACTCACATATAAAGTCCTAATTACACACCTCTTGTTCTTTTCAACCTAAAATGGTAAATCAGACTCTTTGAGAACAGTGCTAACCAAATTTATTGTATTTATCTTTACTTTTCACATGGAACTCAGATAAAGAAGCTACAGTTTCTTTTGCTGCCAGTAATGTCACACATGGAATGAAAAAACAAAACATTGTGTACTCCTGTAAAACAGTAGACGATACTTTTTTTTTTTTTAAGAAAACCCTTGTATATCCACTGAAAACAAAACTGACACAGCTAAGACATCTATCCCTCATACTTTTTGCCTGACTGCTCCAAAACTAGTAAGCAGTAACTGACTTACTTTCTCTCCATTTATAAAATTTACTTAATATACCAAAGGTGATATTCCTCTTAGAAAGAAAGGGGAAAAGAGAACAACAAAGAAAAAAGCCAACCAAACAAAAAAAACCAAATCCAACACACAAACAAGCAAAAAAACACCAATCTCCCTGCCCCAAATAAAGAAAAAAGATAACAAATCGAACAAGCACGAAAATCAGAAAGTTACAGCTACCCCATCAGATAAGGGTAAAAAAGATACAAGGGAAATACTGAGGCAGTGGTTATGAGGCATGACTGATCACAGACTGCAAATAACAGAATCCCCACAAATAATATGACATTAGTCTCCATTCACAGGCACAACTGCAATCTGATACAAGCTGAAATTGATATATGCGACCTAAAAGCCTAAACCAAAAAAAGCTGTCTGATTTATTATCTCCTTATAACTGACAGTTTTCAGACCTTAGATCCTCCCAGAACATAAAAACATGCATACATGTTATATAAACATATAGCAAAGGCAAACAATCAATGAACATCTTAACAACAACAACAAAACAAAACAAAACAAAAAAAAAAGAAACCCATGCATATCTTCCCTGCAGAGAGAAATCAGGCTGAAACACTATTTCCAATGAACGAAAAAGACTGTGATTAAAGCAAAAAATCCCACAATTCTCCCCCCTTAATCACCAAGTTTGGATTTGATTACAAGCAGATTGACTTCAGTCACAGGAGACTGATATAAGGAAAAAGAAGTTGACATAAGAGCTCTGAATTTAAATACTTTGCAACTACGTAGTGCTCTGTATCCCCAGATCTTCAGACCCTTCACAAAATACAAATAACTGCTCTTCTCATCCCCGATTTAAAGAAACAAAATCAACAATGATAAAACAAAAAGTAGTGAGACCTGAGAAAGGACCTGCAGACAGGTGTCACCTTCAGACTGAAACCTGTATTTGGATCACTTTGACCCAAAACAAAAATTAAAATACCCATGCCCCTTAACTGGAAAATTTAGCAGCAGTTTCAGTGTCATTCTGAAATTTTTAACTCATTTGCCTAGGCAGGGTCAGTGCTGAAATGGAAATCTGAAATTCTGATTTTTTTCAAATATAAGTCTATCTTAATTTTCTTAAAGTAATTCCCTTTTTTCTCAGTCACAGATTTAAGGAAGAGCTTCAGTTCCCCAGGAGCTGTATTCTCAGCAAAACTGGCTATTAATCTAGCAGTGCTGTAGCTAAGCCCATTTAGCAGTTACATAAAACTTACATTTTATCTGGCAGAGAACAAGCTGCCTATTTATCTTTGATTTGTACATCCACACAAGTTATGTCATCTGGCCCTTACCAGTGTGATCAAAGTTCCAAGCACACAGGTAACTGACCTCAAAGCACAGTGTTTGAAGTCCTTGTTTGACATGATTTGTGTTATTCTCTACGTCAACAGTTATTTCATCTGTTGTTTGTTATATTTACCACTGAACAGAACAAAGAGAATAGAAACTACTACTGAACACAGCTTTGCTAAGACATTCTCCTGTCTCAGTACAGGAATAATTTCAGCTATACTACCGAATAGCCTACTTTTTAAGAATAAGGCTGTGTAGGTATCTGCAATGAACATGATTCATTTCTAATGTTACTATAAATGTAAGCTCTGAATTTAAAAATTGTAGTTGAGAAACATGAACATCTCACTAAAATATGCCAAACTTTCCTCTTCACTGCTGCAGCTGAAAATTATTCAGAACTATTACAATAAAATTGTGTTTCATATTTGTACTGCATGAGGAACATGAAGGTAATGAGACTTCTTTAGGGAAGAGTGTATATATAACCAAATGAAACTGGGTTCCTAATAAGCAGTGACACTGAACTTCGATATGAGCTAATGATAGAGAGGAAAAAGAGAAACAAAGGCAACTGAGGGGGGAGAACGGGGAAGATGTGTAACAGACTTACCCAATAAGAGGCCAGAAATCCCAAGTTTATAGTCTGGGTTCTCTTTCCATCTCAGGCAGGCATTGGTAATAATTGTGGTTTCATCAGATCAGCCCTGGATTGTGGCATACCTTACAAACTGCAGCCAAGGAGGAATGGAGAGGGCAGGGTAAGATGAAGAAACAAAACAGAGAGTGTGTTATAGGCAACAACCTGGTACCATATCCATCCCAAGCAAATATGGAATGAATCTTCCCATCATTTCCATATCAGTGTTCTCAATAGTATTCATCAAACAATTTATTAAGAATTCTGAGTTGAAAAGTTTATTCAGAAGAATGTTCATGTGATGACGCTTTAATAAATCACCATTCCTAGATGGAAAGAAATACATACCACATTAAATTTTCCTGGTCCAAGTACACTCCTGAGACTCTTGGTGGCCATGTCTGCTTCAGATACCCAGAAGCTAGGTACACCATCCACCTACAACTGAAAACAAAACATGGTATTAAAGAAATCTGCAAATGTAATACGTCCTCAAGCAGCACTGTGGCATAATTTGCAGGGTATAGCCACACTGATTATACCCAAAATTGAGCCTCATGTTTAGTTGTAATACCAACACCCATAAAACCCATAGAATCTGAGTCACTTGTCTTGGATAATTTGCCAAGAGCATGAGTCACCAAGTAAGAAATTAGTTTGAGAATGACTCATTTCTAACTTTATACTAGTATTATTCTTAAAAATAAAGAGGACTCCTCTCTAATCCCAAAATTGTTAAATGTTTTGGTTCTTTGCACAATGCCAAAATGTGCTTTATATAGAAAATCTGGATTAAATGTTGGAATAATTACCTTCTCTTTATAA
This sequence comes from Formicarius rufipectus, assembly GCA_013399695.1. Classification (NCBI taxonomy): domain Eukaryota; kingdom Metazoa; phylum Chordata; class Aves; order Passeriformes; family Formicariidae; genus Formicarius; species Formicarius rufipectus. Next base: position 1,119,380 of record VXAU01005056.1, on the reverse strand, counting down.
AGCAATTATTTCAGAAAGATCTTACAGTGCTCTATAAACGTGTATTTTTCAGTGCACCCACGTATATGATGAATTGTGGCAGGATGACATTACTTGGCAACACTATACAAAAGCACCTGACTAAATCTGCAGTCAGACCCTATAATTTGTTGAAACAAGAAAGGAAAATTAAGATGCACAAAAGTGAAACAATGAAATTTTGCAGTTTATGTCTCGCTTTTTGCAAAATGGGGTTTATTCTGACTACAAAGGGTCAGATCAGCCAGTATTGGTAACACTCAACATTTCAGCAGAAATCTTCCAGTTTCTTCAGATTTCAGCTGTGAGCAAAGTTTCAGTACGGAAGCCTGGCCTATTTCATAACTCTGCTTAATCCTTGGCTCCAGCATGTTGTGACAACATCAGGCAGGGCAGCATCAAGTTGAGAACAAGATGCTGAACTACATTTGGAAATACTCTCTAACTCTGCATGTCTGGTTATGCCCAAAGGCTGTAATCCAGGCAGCCATCTGCATATTTGAGTTCTTGCTCAGGAATTGCCAAAGGTGCAAATTCACAAACAATTTAGTCAATCTAAGACTGCCTAACACAAGAGAAGCTGTCCTGCCCTTCTGTCCCATCTACCTTTCTGCCTGCTCTTCTGCTGTCCCAGCATCTGTTTGGCCACGTAGATCTAATTGCTGATTTGGCTGACAGTAATGGCGTAAGAATGTGTTTAAAATAAATTAGCTGCTCATTAATCCACCCTTTGAGAAGCAACTGAGACTCTACGAGTTTTCATCATCTTTCACCTGTTGGTCCATTTTGAGTAAAGACAGTGTTTCTCTTAAGGACTGCAAGGAGCACAGTTGTCCAATCGCATGGCACAAATACAGGCTCTTCTTTTCAGGAGTATGACTTTGTTCTATGCAGGGCAGATATCCAGCATGTATGAAGCTCTCTACCTTCTGTTTTTCCTACAGGATGGGCAATGCTCAGCCTGTAATATAGTAAAATATAAGCTTAAAAAAAGGGACAAAAAGATGAGCTCACATCAAAACAGGAATGCCCTGGGCCATTTGCTTTGTGTCAAAGAACCATTATTTTCAAGTCCTTTAAAGATAAGTCACTGGCTAAGAAATTTATTTTCTAAATGTTCATTCCTTGCCCTTTTATTGTGCTATAGGATAACCATGTTACCCAAAACTAGACATTAATTTTGATATCTAAACTAAGAGGCTACCGAAGAAAGCAAGGTTCCTCCAGACCGTAATTTAGGTTACAATTATACTGTTTAGCTGTACCATGTAGCACAATTGTACTTCCAGAACAAGAATTTAACTTAGGCCTGAATCCACTCTGAGCATTTCTCACTACTGGCTGTACAGGAAGCTCAAGTTAAAACATCGGAAGGTCAGTGGTGTGACTATACTACTCCAATCACATCTTCACGTGAGTTAAAGAAGAAGCCCTGAGTGCCCAATGCCAAGATGACATTCCAAGAAAGGGTACATAATGTCAGAAAATAGCACTGGTTTCTGAGGTCAAGACAGACAGTTGACACTTGGCAAGAATAAAAGAAGCTCAGTCTTGGGTGTCAGAGCCAGAAAGATGAGAAATCCTACACTGAAATAGTGTAATGGCTACACTGTAAAATAATCTGCTCCTTAGATTTAGCCCATGTTATTTGAGCAGTAAGCTTCTTGTTCTTGATCCACATCTTTTTGAGGCACCTTGTATTTTTGAGACACAGAAGTGTTCTGTCTTTTGGCTTCTACACAGAACTTACATATCTGTGTACACACACACACTCCCCCTCCTTTAGTGGAAATCTTTCAGTTTCCTCAGCTATCAGCTCTAGATCTCACATATATTTTTATATATATAATGTTGTTTTTTTGGCCAGTTTCCCTATTTCAAAGTTGCATTACCCTAGATATGTTTTGACTTCAGGTTCCAATTTATTTACCTTGTGAAGTTTTTAGTAAGATGACAGAGCAGGAGTTGAGAATGTAATATTCAACAGAATGTCTCTGGTATAATTTTCTGGGGCTGCTCTGAGGACAGCTATTTAGAACCTGTATTTTACATAACACTACAAAAATAAAAAGGAAAATAAAAACCAAACAATACTCTTAAAAAGTAATCCTAAGGATTAAAGCCCGAATTTCTTACAGCATGAAGAATTTCCATAAGCAGCTTGGAACTGAAATAAAATTTCTGAAACCTCAAATGAAATAAAACTCAAACATATGTTTCACTTTAGGGAAAGTAAACTCTGAGATTTTACCTTTAAATTATGGTTACCCATGTTGGTATTTATACAGCTCTGTGGATGATTGAGAAAGAGTCAATAACACATGGAGAGAAATGAAATTTTACTAATAAGATTTGGAATGTATCTCCAGCCCTTAAGCTGGAGCTAACACACTGCCTGTAAAGAAAATAGTTAACATCATGTATAGCAAAGAATAGCAACAGGCCTAGTCCCAGACTTGGATCTAAAAAGACATTATGCAAACATTTGCAGAACTTAGGCACATCTTTAGAAATAAAAAAAAAAAATGAAAGAAGAAAAGAGGCATTTCAGGGAACCAAACAAAATTTGGATACACAGTTCAAACACTGTTCATGAAATATAAGCAACATACAAAAAAACCTTTCCTGAAGTATTAAATGCTTCTGCACTGAATCTTCTGTATCAACAACACTACTCCATTTTGATGACCAAAGGATATAAGGACTTGAAATCCATAGGAAAACTATTATGCAAGGTACAGACCATGTGAAAACTGTGGCAAAACTTATTCTGACTTCTCTAAGTAGAGGATTCAATTTAGTATTCCACCTGTAGAGCCATTTTTAACAGGATATCCTGAGACATCAGTATAATGTTGACTAGCAGGGAAGAATTTTACACAACTATTCATTAACAACTATCAGTCTTCCTGTTCATGGATTCTTTCTCAAGATTTCCAATTACGTTATCACCAGTAACTCAAAAATATCTCATTTACAGGACTCGGCAGGGTCACAACCCTTTGGGTTTTAACCCAACTGTGTCTGGCTGGGATGGAATTCTTTTTTTTGGGGCACAACACAAATGTCCTACAGACTATACTTAGCAAGCAGTTCCATGGAAAAGCAATCTTCAGCACACAGTTTAAGTGTAGTCATCTTTTCTTATAAAAATACACTTTCAGAAAATAAAGCCTTTGACTGCAGATTTTATTAATTATATTATTACTATTACTAATGTATTATTGCATCAACAATAGTTTTACTGTGCAATATACATATCTCAAACATGTGATAAGTAACTACGCTCTTCATTATATAACTGTTAATCAGTTAGACAAAGCAGATGAGACATTTACAGGACAAATACTGGTGTCACAATGTGAAAACAGTTCTTACCATTTTCTCCAATGAAGGCCTCTGTTGCTGTTACATTGACTAATGTGATAGTGTTGTTTTGTCTGATCAGATGACTCATATCTAAATGTTTCAGCCCCGTTCAGCAATAAAGAAGCAAAATACTTAACCATCAGTAGTGGTCTTACAGCATCTGTTGCCAGAGCTACAGAAAGACACTAGAAAAGGCAGAAGAAAAAACAAAGGAGATTTTATTTACTTATTTTGTTATCCAGTTAGCAAGTTTCATTCTTCTTTGGTAGTAAAAAATACATATTTACACACAATATTTCTCAATTATTATACATCTTCATGGCCCATTAAAAATTGGCATTTCAAACGAGTGAGCCAGAGAAACATTTAAGAACATATTTTATTATCATTTATGCTGTAATCATGTTAAAAAGCCCCTCTGTGGTTAAGAATCCCACTATATGAGGAAAACCCAAGTACAACTGCTCTAATGGAAGGTCCTAATGATCCTGGCTTGAAAAGCTTCCTGTTCATAATAAAAAAAGATTTAAATATGGGTGGGTGGCAAAAATATACAGCATGCTAATAATTAAAAAAAATTAACTGCACCGCTAATTCCTCAGAATATCCAAGACATTCCCTTGCCTTAGTCACTAGAGCCAGTGTAGAATACTATCACCATGAGGCATTTAGTTACATGGACTTATGACAGCTTTTCAAACTAAAATAACGTGACAACTTAAGTTTATACAAATGCTGGGTAAGCATAATGATCCAAGACACACAATGATGTCTTCAGTTATGTTTTAAGCCTGTTGATGAGTGGTAGATGGTTCTGATTTCAAAATGCTAGATCTGACCTTCAAAATGGTGACTACTTATATTAACATGTTACAAGGAATAATTGATTTAGAAATGTTTTGGTTTAATTCCAAGATTAAAAGGTTGGTTACAGCTTAAATGATCTCTTTAGCTCATCAGAGAATTACACAATAATTCAGAGGGACAGGAGGAATACCAGAATGTTGGGGAAGAAAGAGGAAGAAGCAGTAATAGTTTTTTGTCTCAGCTGCACTCTTACCAAAGTCTTGAATTATGCAAACTGAAAGAAATACATCTCAGAAAATGTATTTCACAACTTCTCCTATATAAGACAGTACAGCTCTTGCTGAAGGAGCAATACTATGTTTGCCATTCACAGATTTTTATATGAAGCTATAAAGATTTAAAAATGGTATGTTTGAACACATGTAGCATGTTTTCATTGCACAAAACACCTGAATGGGACCAGTTGGCTTCAAGGCATCTGTAAGAAGAACATACATGGCAATATCTGAGAAAGCCTTAACACAAACATGCCTTCACTTGTGAACTTCATTTCTCCTCAGCAAGTAATTTTTTAAACAGCCGTGACCACAGAGCACAGGTATCCCCATCACCTTCCATGTTGGAGCAGCTAGCCCTGGGAAACATCCAGAGGCCAAGCATTAAGGCCAAAGTCCAGCACCAAGTGCTACAACTTGCCTCCCACTCCCCATCAGTGAACCCCTCCTTCCCTCCCAGACTCCTGGCTGGCTCTCTCATATGCTCCTTCAGTCCCTTCTTTGCCAGTTAGTCTGTGATTCATTTTCCAAACTGTATTTGATGTTTCTAGAGCACCTCAACAGAGTAGCCTCACAAGCATCTGCAAGCTCCTTCCAGTGAAGGTTTCCTCCTACTCCACCCAAAAGCTCACAATTACTCAGTTAACCAAATTAACCATGAGAGTGGCAGCATTTGCAAGGTGAGGATGGAAAGCTCCTGCCTCCTCCAGGGAAAGAGCCTGATGCTCTGGCCAACTGCTTTTCTCTGCCCAGCACCACTGAGATCTCTGTGCCTCGAAGCCACCACCTGTCCCTGGGGCAAAGCTTCCAAGTCTGGGAGCACTTGCGAGACTGAAGAAGTAGCTCATTGCTTAAAGAGATGATAAAAGAAAACATAAAGAAAAATAAATGAATGAACAGCCTGTGAAATCATGAGTTCATAAATTGGCTGTATGTGCATTAGAAATAGGGTCATCTGAAGGCAACTGACTGGAGTGGGATAGTGAGGGTACAAGATCAAATTAACGGAAATGTGAAATGCACCCTCCAGATTGTGTAAATAACAGAATAAATAACACAAACTTCCCTGAAAGATATGGATTACAAGAGGTTGGCATGGCAGACTACCAGGAGGATTACATAATGTACCATTTTCCTCCAAGACATCTCTGTGACAAGGAACAGGAGTGCTGTTGCTAGCTGGCCCCAAAAGAACCCTGCAGAAGCACTTGGCCTGCACCCAGGATGGGAAGGCAGTGCTGTCAGGGCATGGGGAACCACAGTAGAACCAAGAGTGTTCAGGAAAAACTGAAGCACTTTGTTAATTCCCTGGGGAAGGTGAGTTGCTTACAAAAAAACTGAAGCCATTTCTGGTTTGGCTGCTTCTCAGATGTGCTGAAGGATGCTGGGCAATGTTGGCCGTATCTCTAATTACTTTTGATAGTGATGTAAAAGCAAGTTGAGAAATGCTGTCTCACAGGGCATCATCTCATTACTCAGATGAGTGATCCACAACTTCTAAATCCTATCTCAAATGAAAAGAAAGTAAGTTTCTAAGAGTAATAGTAACAAGTAATTTATAAAAACCTTTTCTCATTGGGAGTGGCAACTTGCCACACAAGTTACAGAGAATTTAAAAATAAACATAAATCAAATTTCAGGGGGTGAATGTGTTTCTGAATGCTGTTTTGGCAGCAGGTATTTTTGTTGCAACTGGCTGGCCTTGCACAAGCCACTTTAAGGAGACTATAGTGGTGGAAAGCCATAAAGCTTATTTATATAGATGAAGTTGCCTCATCTCCCACTCCAAAGCAGGCTGGATCAGTTATGCTGACCTAATATTTTCTCTATCATGGTTTGTGTGAGGCTAGGAACACATGCTAAATTGGGGTTTGGTTTGCCCTTTCAGTATACTGACAGTAGTCCTTTGAGATACTAGTTTAAATCAAAATTTAAAAACATGCAGTATTGTAAAAAAAGTTTCAGAAATCTAATATTCAAACAAAATCAAAATATTTTATGCTCCAACTTAGCAAGAATAATTTTCTGCAGGACAGAGAACCCAACCTTTTTAGGAATATACCTTGCAAAATATTCCAAGAAGAGCTTCAGTTTTCCTTTCCAACAAGCAGAGGAGAACAGCTGTCAGATTTGATCCTGGGAGCTAATTTTCCCCACTCTTTCAGAGTCATTCTCAGTACCACTCTGGAATGAAAAAGTTGGCTTGGCATTAGGCAAGTTCAATAGTTTTAATTCTGTTTAGGATAGAAACCAAGATACTTAAGTTAGTCTAAGACTTAAAGAACGACTTCAAGAACTTTTCAGTTTTGCTAGCAGTTTCAAATTCACGATTGCACCATTTTCTGTTGTTAAAACAGACCAACTCTTGCAATGCAGCTACATCTGAACTGAAATAAAGTATACATCTTCTACTGATATGATATAGCCTCCATTTAAAGAAATATAGATTTAAGACAACCTCATCAAGGCAGCTGATACAGGATCTGTGTAGAATTATTCCTTTAGAGAACTGCTTGCTTTCGCTGGCATTCTTTTCTTCAAATGAAAACCAAACGTTCTGTTCTCACAGATACTGACTCCTTTCAAGTTACTTGTCCTTTTATTTCAATCTAAACCAGGCAGACATTTCTTATTACAGTTCAAAGAATTTCTGCCTGATTCTAAAGAGAAACTCATGGTGATTTGTTTTACCAAATCTTGTACATTCTCATACCCCGACATTCTAGAAAATGTTGATCTGATTGGCATTATGACATTAGTTTGAAAACAAAGCCAAAGGATTTCTCTCATTACTAGTTAAGAAATTAAATGCCCATCGTGCAAACCTGGTGCCCAGGAATAATTTAGACCTGGCGAAGGTTTTAATCAAAGGTACCTTCCTAAGTGCTTTGCACAGCTGTCGGGACTGCAACGCCGGGTAAGGCACAACCACACCGAGCTCAACGCCGGAGTTTCCCAGCTCAGCTGCTCTGACACGAGGCATCTGCAGCTCGAGCAGGTCCCCCGGGCCCTTCCCTCTCACCACCGCAAACACTGATCATCCCGTTCCTGAACAGACGGCCAAGCGCCTGCGAGAACAGTCCGGCCGTGAGAGCAGCACCGCAATGAGCAGCCCGGTGCTGCTGAGCCACGACTTACACATGTCCCTCTGCCGCGCCTGAGGGAGGCCAGGTCCGGGCGCTGCAGGCAGGGAAGGGCAGGCCCTACGGGGCCAGAGCGCCTTCCCGCGGCACCCGAGATGCTGCTGCCGCTGCCGCCGCCGCNGCCGGGCCTACACTGCCCGGCGAGCCTTGCGCCGCCGCGCTCCCAGCGGGCCGCGCGGCATCGAGCGCTGCCATTGGTCCGATTCGAAAAGAAGCCGCGGGCGGCGCAGGGACCGAGGGCGAGCGCCGGCAGGTGAGCGGGAGGGCTCCGGGGCCGGGGGAGCGGGGCCGCAGCAATGGGGCCGCGCGGCAGGGACGACCGGGTGAGCCCGAGCGGGGCGCGGGGCTGTGCCTGGTGGAGGGACAGGCGGCGGTGCCCGCGGGTGAGGCCCGCGGGGCTCTGGGCAGGGGAGGCCGCGCTGTGTCGGTCCCGGTCCCGCTCCTGGGCGCTGCGGCGTGGCTGCGGGAGTGGGCAGATTTCGGGGTTCTTGCGGGACGTGGGTGATGCCCCGGCCAGGACCGTGCTGTGGGAAAAGCAGCGTCGCTTTTGTCCCGTGGGGAAGGGCAGAGAGCGCAAAGCCTGGAAGGGAAAGAGTGATACCTGCAGGGAGGGGAGTTTCCTTATATTTTATTTATTTATGTGGGGTTTTTTTTAAGTGTGAGGGTTGATACTTTAGGTTTTGTATAAGCTGCCAGCCTTATGGTGTGATTTGGAGCTTTTTCTACATTTTCTTCTGCTGCCTGGCACAGCTAGAGCCTGCGTGTGTGCTGTGGCCACACTTTGCTGTGCCTGCCACTGGCGATGCCCTTGTTTTAGGTTCTCTACAGCTCTAAATTCTATTGCCGCGGTTAGCAGTTATAGTAACGCCTCTCAATATACAACTACCTTTTAGTGGCTGCAGCCAGACAGTATAGTTGTGTACCCCAGAATATCTGAAGCAATTACTGTGCTGTTTGACACAACGTGCAGGTAGGTAGTCTGACCTTGGCTGCTGCTCTGGATGCTAGGCTATGTAAACACTTCTAGTTCCAGCTTTGTATACATAGCTTAATGTTTGCCGTTTGCCTCTTAGGCAAAAAGATATGGAATGAAAGCATAATCTTGATAATTGACAGTTTAAGCTTGTATTTAAAGCAATTAAAATGTCATCTATCTAACAAATAATGTTTCCTGTAAAGGGCTGATAAGAGTTTTGCAGTGTGGCTTTGCATAGCTGATGAATAAGACTTCCAAATCGTGATAGCCCAGGTGTGTTTCTTTCCAACTGCAGCTTTTTCACAGGTCAGTCTTTGTTCAAGCTGTGATGATACCTCAGGCCAAGTTTTTCCTGGTTTTCGTACACTTGCCTGACAAAAATTTAAAATTTAGATTAGAAGAAGCTAAATTAACATTGATGTATATCTTTACCTCATTTGCAGCTAGGTGACATTTGTCTAGCTGCTTAGAGTTCTGCATCTACCTTTTACAACCTAGATAGGACGACTGAGCTGTTAAGTATTTTGAAGTGCAGACATCTCTCAGGTTTTTTGCTGGAGGAATTGAAAATGGGACTGCTTAATAGGTAGGCAACAAACACTCTTCTTGAGCAAAGGGATTTTGAAACAGCCCTGCTCTGTCCATTGTTTTAATGGACACTGCATGTTCTCCATTAGTATTTAGAGAAATAATTTACATGCTTTGCAGTAACCTAGACATGAGAATGTAATACTAGAACACCATTGAATTGTTGTGTCCGAAGCTTTACAATGTAGGTCATGTTGTAGATGTCTGTTTGCTGGATCTCTTGCTGCCATAGCCTATTAGTAATTGCCCACTGAGTAATTTTAAATTTAATCTAACAAAATTAAGCTACATGGTGTTGTCTTTATAACACCAAATACTTTTCAGGTCCTGAAGAGATAACCATTACATTCTAAATGAACACTATAATGGGATGATGAAGTTGATGTTAGGTTTTAGATTAAATCTTCCTTGTCAGACGTGGTTTTTAGCAAGCTTGTGCTATATATGTAAAGCTTTTCCATGGTAAACAGTTGCTTTCTGTTTAAAGATGAGTGGTGGTTCTTGATTCATCATGATGCAAACTCTTCTGCAGACCCTCTCCCCACCTACCAGAAACTTGCTATATAAAGTATGAATAGGATGAAGGAACCTTTCTCCTCAAAAAAAATTGCAATTATCAGTTTCAAATAGACTTGTCTTCTAAGGGACTTCTGAAACTCTGTTATATGATCAGGGAGAACAAAATAGTTTTATTTTATCTTGCAGGATGGAGCCAACTTTGAATAATGAGAAACTTTACAGACCATCCTATATTTCTAGCACTGAGCTATCTCCAAGATCAGGACCAGTGAGTGTGGAAGATCTTAAAACAGATCTCTCCTCTGAATTTTCTTTGGTTTCTTCAAGCTCGGACACAAGCCAGGTAAGAAGGCTTTAATGTTTGGATTGTTTGGATATTTATTTTTTAAAATAGAAGCTTAGTCCTTTCGTCAGTAGGAATAGTCAGAATTTTACAGAGGTGGTGAAAAGCATCTTTTGTGTGTTTCGGATTTGGAAGAGATGTTTAGGATTAGACTAAGTTCTGTGACACTACATTGATGCATCTGTTTTCTGTGAATGAACCTAATTGCCAGTTCACAGAACGTTCTGTGGGTATCCTTGATCTCTATCTGGCCTGAATACAACGTGTATATAGATGTGCATATACATGTCCTGCAAGATTAATTTGTCACAGCTTACTTCTGCAGGAACCTAAGCACTTGTGAAAACTGGTGTAGTGAATTACTTTTGATTCCCAGGTTATCAAATAAATCTGTTCAAAACAGCTTGATGAAATTAAACCGCCTTAGTGTGATAGAATTTTGGATCTTTGTTTGATAACTAACTTGCTTAATTTCTTTTTTTCTTTTTAAGAGGAGCAGTTTGGATTCTAAGGGGCACATACAAGTTTGTCTGCGTATTAGGCCATTTACATCATTGGAAAGAGAAAATGGATCACAGGTGTGATGTTTATTTAGTTTAAAAATACTTTAAATTTGTTTTGTGGGGTTTTTTTGTGTTTGTTTTTAACCCTGTAAGCTGAGCTCTTTGTTTTTGTCTTCATGCCTGCATTGCTTGTCTTTCTTTTAATAGGACTGTGTTTCACTTGAAGACTCAACAAACATAATATTGAGGCCCCCCCACCACTATTTGAATCGACTAAGTGAAAAAACTGCTGGACAGATGATACAGAAGTTCACTTTTTCACAGGTAAATGAGTTGTCTTTAAAAGTTTTTAATTAATTTCTGAGATACGTTGTTTAACTTACAGTTTGCTTGGTATTAAATAAATATGTTTAATTTAACTTTGTCATCTTTAAGATTGTAGACGAACAGAATTTAAAAGATTCTTTAAAAGTCTCTAATGATTGCTTATACAAAGTATAAATGTTTCTTGATAATACACAGGTGTTTGGACCTGAAACAACTCAAGAAGAATTCTTTGAAGGTACCATGAAGGAACCAGTGCAAGATTTCTTAGATGGTTATAATCGTCTTGTTTTTACATACGGTGTTACAAATGCTGGGAAAACTTACACTTTCCAAGGTATAAGTGAAAACAAGTTCTTGCATACACTTTATTTTTTTTTATAAGTGAGGATTGCTTCTAGCAGAAATGTAACTTTTTCCTTCATTTAAACTTTAGGCCCTATATATTGACTTTTATATTAATAAATACTCTTGGAAAGTCTCTTTCCATAACAAACATAACTGCCAGTAGTCATTGTGTGTTTACCTAAACATTTAGCCTTACAAAGCAGTCTGACTATAGTAATTTCAAACAGGTCTGTGAGACTTGTCTTTTTCCCTCCAAGTGTTTAGTGTGTCAGAAATGAGGGTAAGTTGGGAAAATAATGTTCTCTATAAGAGGATATGAAAAGTGTGTAAGTTGCTCTACAACAGACTAGCATTTTCTTGAGTATTGTGACTCTGATATGCATCTTATATGCCCAAATAAGAAATTATATTTGAGTTTGTTTCAATTATTATAGGCAGAGAATAAATGTTTTGAATCCTGTTTGATTGAATTAATGTATTTTTGTATTGTCTTGTGTTTCTCAGCTTAACTGAATCCTAGGAAACTTTGTCTTCTGATGCACTATGTCTGTTCTGTTAAAGCTCTATATCCTTTCTGGTCAGAAGGTGTCATACTTTAGTTATTTTTTTAAAGCATTGTAACAAATGAGGTGATTTGATTCATGTGGAAATAATTTATTTTCTATAATGAAATGGCAGTTCTGTGTGCTATGCCACTTTTGTACAAAGAAATAGTAGAAGGACAATAAGTTTTGTGCCATATGAAACTGATCTTTATTGAAGTGACATTATTTCTTAAGCAGTAGAAAAAGTGAATCCTTTTTAAACTTTGATTCATAAAGATCAAGTGTGCACTGAGGCTTTTGTCTAACTCCTTTTTGTCATTCAGGTGCAAAAGGAGTATGTTCTGAGAAAAGGGTCTGGGACAGGGAAAGGAGTGAGTCTTCACAAGGCTTTTAGAAGTTTTTCATAGGGTCTGTGGAATTAGTACAGGAAGACAACTGAACAATCAGTTTGCTTCCTTGAAGGAGAGTGAAGACAGCACATGAAATATATTTGAAAAATTGTGAATCTTTATTAAAAGTTCTTCTGGTTGTGGGATTTTCTACGTTTGTTTTCCCTCTAAGCTGAGCTTATGCAGAATACTCCAGCAGTTTTTGTTTTCTGTTATACCGGTTATTGGTATAGAGCATGAAATGTTGCTGAAAGCCAAATACCTTTTACAATACTCTAATGGCATTTCTGTTACCTTGAGAATACAAAAAATCCACAATTGATTCATGCTCTAAGTTGGCTTCTTATTTCTCATGTATGCCTTGGGATTTCTTATTTTTCCTGTTTTCATTTATCTGTATACATTGTTCATCGTAATAATTGGGATTTTTCTTTTCCATATTCTTTCAGGAACAGAAGATGATGTTGGTATTCTGCCAAGGGCCTTGGATCTGTTGTTTAAAAGTATTCAAGGAAAGCTATACACAGTGATGGATCTCAAACCCCATCGATGTAGAGATTATATAAAGCTGACTGAAAACCAAGTGAGAGAAGAAACTGCTATTAAAAATTCACTACTCCGCCTAATAAAAGAGGTAGAGGAGCACTTTCTGCACTGATGAGTACATGCATCTTTAGATAGCTCCATGTTCTTCATTTTTCAGGGGGAAGAGGCTAGCTGTATTTAAGCATGAATGTCTATTTACTGTCAGCCAGCTATTCAGAAGAGCAGTAAAGTGAGCAATAGTGCTGATGAACCCTGTTCTCCAGTGGATTTCTTTCTTATAGCTGAATACTTGATGGACGTATAAACTCTAAGCTTTTTTTCCTTCTGTAGCATGGGAACAGATAATATATCCTCTGGGGTTACTGTTGCTTAATAAGAGCTGAATGCAAATGGTCTCCTTTCTGTCTTTGGGAATGCTAGTAGGTCTGATCCTTTAAAGAACTTACTGTCTTTCAGGACATTTGAAAGAAATTAATGATTTTGAGGTTGTTTGGCAAATATCCTCAAAGGAAGCAAAATCTTATTTGAAACAGCAGAGCTGTAACACTTGTGGACTTAAAGATTTGAAGTAAAAATGTGTTTTTTCTGGTCTTTATTCTTCTTATAGTTCAGTGTTGAGCAGTCCAGAAACACACTCGAGTTCTATGAGTTTCCTGGAATTTGAAAGCTGTTTAGTCCAATTACAGTTACAGGGGATTTTTATTTTGTGTAACCATATCTTTTTTTGGTGTCTTTTAATTCTGAAATGAGTGAAATAATGTAAAATGAAACTTGATATGTGCTAGGATTTGGAACTAGACAGGGACTATTTTGCTTTTTTTTGTTTCTAATGAAAAGAATTAAGTATCTCCCTTATGGTATGCTAGGTTATAATGGCTATTGTGGGAAGGAATGTATGTGTTGTTTTTTATCCCCTAGTTACTGGGGTCCAGGGTGGAAGGCAGATGGCAGCAAAATTCTTCTACTTTACTTCAGAAGCATAGGCACATATTAAATCTAGCTCTGGCAGCCTTCAGAAAGGACTTCACATACTGTCTCATGTATATTTGAAAGCATATATATGTCGCCTCTAGTTTCTGAAATTGTGATTATAAGAAAAATACATTAACTTATAAATTTGCTGGCAAAGTTTGCATTTACTTCAACAGAGACGGGTGTGAGTGGGTGTTTTATAGTGTAAAGCTTAAACCTCAAAATTTTTCCTATGTAAGTATTTCAATATTTCAGGAGTCCTTATGGAATCCCAGCTTTATATGAAATATACTCTTGACAAAACACTAAAATAACCTGATGCAAACCATACCTGTCTTTTGTGTTGGTTTTCTTAAGCCTACTTGTTTTGGTAGATGAATTTCATTTCTTTGGACACTTTCACTTGCAGGTCTTTGCCTAAAAGTAACCTAAATGACTAAAACTAAGATTGGGAAGGGAGTGTGAGTGGATGAAGCTTATAAACTCTTGCTATAGGGATTTGGTTGGTTTACTTTTTTAAATTCTTTTAAAATAGTTCAGAAGAAGTAAATTTTCTTTGGAAAACCTTGACTTTATTTCAACTGTCTCATTTTTTCAAGCAGCTCTCAGGAAGCAATAAGTTGCTCATTTAATTTATGTGAATGAGTGTTCTACATTTGCCTCTGTTTCTGAGGGTTGGCCTAGTAAGCTGTAAAATATGAATTCCTGTATTAGCAAAATACCAATAACAAAAAAATTCAGGCGTCTTGAGATTTACTGGTTTAAAACTATTATATAATCTGTAAATGGACTCCTATTAAATTACGTTGTTTCTGTGTGGGCTCCCACCCCTCTGTTTTTTCTATGGCTAGATTGCTTCTGATTCAACAGGTTGAAATGCCATATACTGATGGAAGAAAGTGTCAGAAATTAGTAAGAACAGCCCTTTCAACAACAGTGCACAGGTGCTTTGAACAAGACATGATGTGTAGCCGTGATCTTTCTATTTGCATGTTGCAGCCATGCTTTATTTCTATTTAGTAATAAAATGGAAGTGTTAGAAAAGTAAGTTGTAGTGCCCTGTACTGTCAATAATGCATTTTAAAGTTTCTGGGTTTTTTTTGTAGGTAGACCATCAAATGAGCACTAACAGCAATGCACCTGTTGATTCTAAGGGTATGTTTCATATAAAGAATTGCAATTAAAGCTGGCAAAGAAGCTTTCTTAAGGTCAATAACTGACTTCTGGCCTATTTTGATAATAAAATGACTACTTGGCCATTTTTATATGCCTGTGAATTGGATAGTGAGCAAGTTATCTAGGCAGAAAACCTAAGGATAAAATAGTTAGAATACCCGAAAAGGCATTAAATGAGCTGAAACTATGGCAAGGAAAAATAGTACTGCTTATGCTATGGGCCCTAGTGGTATTCTGACAGGCTTCTAGAATACCTGTATGTAAATCTATAAACCTAATTTGAGCATTTAAAAAATAACCTAAATACTAGATTTGCTTTAAAAAATCAAAATTAAGTATGCTTGTCAGTTTAATTCTGTCCTCTGAAGAAGAGACCTGGATAATTGTAACCAAGCTTTGTGTTTCATAGAATTTAAAAGTGGAAAAGGAAGTGGTACAGTAAGTGTCTCTTACAGATATGTAGATTAAGTATGTGACTTTCAGACATTTTAAGAACGGGGGTGGGAAGTTGGGTGGATTTTTGTATGAGTTAATGGTTTTTTAGAAGGTTGCTGTTTTCATAGCAATTTTCGCTTACTAATTTTAATGAAATTTGCTTTACTAGATCTATGTTTGCTTTAATATTTTGTGCTTCACAGATTTGGAAGATATCTCAAAAGACTTGGAACAATCTGCCACAACTGCAAGAAATTACATCAAGTTTTCTGTTTGGGTTTCATTTTTCGAGATTTACAATGAGTGTTTTTATGATCTGCTGATTCCTATATCAAATGACAAGAAAAGAAAAACACTGCGCCTTGCTCAAGACATCAAGGGATGTTCTTTTGTAAAAGGTAAATAGAATACAGTGCAAATTACCAAATGGAATTTGGAAAGTTGGTCTTCTTATAGTAATGCTTCTTTCTGGATTAGAAAACTCCTAACTGCATTCACTGTGGCATTGGAAATGCCTCCCTTGGGTGACTGTAACTGTTAAAAACCTCTGTACCCTCCACTGCCTCAATTTCTTTGAAATAGGATAAATATTTGAAATAGTTGACAAAGTTGGTAGTGGTTTACTTTTTCTCATTTTCATAAATACTCCAATAGTTCTTAACTGTATTATGATTGGCTCAACAGTTTTGAGCATTTTTATTTGTTTTCACTGTTTCCTGTGGAGAGGCAGACTTCAGAGAATATATAAGAACGTTCAGTTTGACTTCAAATTGGATTTTCAGCACTCTCATCAAACCTATAATTTTGTTCTGTGTTGCAGGAGTGCGGGGAGTTAACAGAAACAGTTCAATGTTTGTTTCAGGTCATGGGGAAAAACAGAGTTTTAAACCCATTTCATTTGTTAAGGATTCTTTAAACAATCAAGGCACCAATTCTAGGCTGAAGACTTTTGTAGGTGTTTGGCTTGCTGCTTTGCATAATCTTTTTATATAGAACTTGGAGAAATTAGAGCTGTTCATTATGTTATTGAGGAAGAAAAAGTTAATGATTTTCTTGTTTTTCTTGATCACAGCTTGTATTTCTTAATACAATTGTGGTGATCTCTAATTTAATAGAGGCTACAATGTTCATAATAAAAGTTCTATTGATAGAGTTATAGGTAATTACTCTAGCACTTATCTAGACATATGGTCATCACATTGCAGACAATTCTTCTGATCAGTTTTCCTTAAGTTGATGGCCCTGAAAGATGTCCAAATGACTTCCCCTTTCTCCCTTCTCCATCCCTCTTAACTGTAGTGTGAAAAAGAGAAGCTGTCCAGGTAGAATTCTGCCTTGCTGAATATGAATATAGGGCTTTCTACTCATACTAGGTCTTACCTTTTTGGCTTTTCAGTACTCAGGCTAAGGTGGCTCACTTAATTTGACTAGGACATATTTAGGATGCTAATAGAATCAAAAAAATGTAATGTCCTTTCCTGTGAGAAGAGGCATTTTGATCTTATTTCTCATCATATCACTTCTGTCTGAAGCAGGTGTGGTAAAAGCCTCAAGTAAATGTGCTGTGCATATATTATTCCCTTTATACTCATTTTGGTTATGTTATTTTCAAAACTATTGTATTATTTTCAAAGGTCTGCAGTGGATTCAGATTTCTGACTCTAAAGAAGCTTTTAAACTTCTAAAACTGGGGTTGAGACACCAGAGTATTGCAAGCACAAAACTAAATAATTCATCCAGCAGAAGGTAAGAAACATTTGGAATAGCATTGGGCATAGGATGATGTGTGGGAGGAATGAGAAACTGAAATATTGCTTATGGGTTTCAGGAAGGGAAAGGGCTTTAACATGATCTAGATTTCTAAGTTTCAGTTTTAGTGTCCTTTAGCAGTATGTTATACAATACTTTAAGCCAAAAGGATTCAGTCCTTCAATAAGATGAACAGATAGGTACTAATGCTAACAGCATTTTATCAAATACTCTATACAGAAACACTTTATCCCACCTAAATGTCTGAGGGGAAAAAACAAAATAAATGCTACACAAACATCTCTTTAAAGTTTTGTATCTATAGTATATGCTTAGATATGTTGACAGGTTCAACAACATTTTGAAGAAATGTTGTGGAGGCTAAAAATATTTTGAAAGTATTGCTCTACTTCATCATTTTTCTTCTGATTTCAACTTCTCCTTTTAGTCACAGCATATTCACAGTTAAACTACTTAAAATTGAAGATTTAGGAGCACCACGAGTGACCCGAGTCAATGAGTAAGTTCAGAACAGAGTTTCTCTTGTGATGAAGTTGTCACTTAATCTTCCATGTTCATATGCTGGTACTGCACTATACATGCAGTGCTCACTGTGGGAGCCTCCTGCATATATGATGGCTTCTCCACTCCCTCTGCTCGTAGAGTCCCTGGCCCTCTCCCTCAGGCTGTCAGGTTGCAGTGCTGTTCTCCACCTTGTCCCCTCTGTTGCGCACAGGGTTCTGCCGGCGTGCTACTCCTGAACTCATGCAAGTTCCTAGAAGGAATAAGATGAGGAGGTAGGGGTGGGTGGAAAAGGAAACATATAGGAAAAACGTTTCTCAGGAAATAGGGGGAAATCAGATTGGGAAGCAGCTCTGAGAAGGATGAAAAAGAAGTTATTGTTTTGTAAAGTGAATAATTTGTTCATCTTTTAAGGTAAACAAAGTGAATTTCCCTTGTCTGCTTTCAGATTGTCGTTTTGTGATCTTGCTGGTTCAGAAAGATATACCAAGACCCGCAATGAAGGTGACCGATTGAAAGAGAGTGGAAATATAAATACCTCTCTCCTGACTCTAGGCAAGTGTATTAATGCACTCAAGAATTGTCAGCAGTCAAAGTAAGTCCTTTTATGAACTGCAAAGTGATTGTGTTCTTCATGTGTTGCCTAAAACGTTAAAAAGCTATTGTTTAAAATATGCAATAGTAACACTTAGATTTTTGGTAGCAAAGATGTATAAACTTAAGTAGTTTATACTGTAGTCTTGTGATGGACCTAAATGATCTTGCTTTTTAGTTAAATCATTCAATTTATAACATTCTTTAAACAAGCTATCATAGATTTTAGCAATTTAACTTTCTTCTTCTGAGCTTGGTTTATCAAAGAAACTTTAGAATAAGTTTAAAATACCATTTTCATTAATATCATAGTAAGAGTGAAATTTTCAGCCTGTTACTACTTTGGGAACTAACTCCATTTTCTATATACTTCTATTGGTGACATTTCCCATCAGCCAAGATACTGCTGTACTATCATGACTGTGCACTCCTTGACAAAATTTGTCTGTTTTTTCTAAACTGTGGCATAATTTTAGTGCTCTCCTGAGCTAGCTAGCCATAACATGAGTGAAATAATACAAAAAGTTACTTGTATAAAGACCAGTGTAGTAACTGTCCAGGAACTGTTTCCTCCACAGGTTTTCATTTGAAGATGTATTTCTGTCCTAGAAGTTAAATGAACTCTGTTTGCTGTTTTTGATATGCCTGGATGTGCTTTTCCAAATTCACTTACTCCATAAATGTTCTTGACAGCATATTTGAAGTCTATCACACCTTAAGATGAAAAACTTTACTAGTGTGTTCCTGATCAATCCTATGTTTTATGAATTTGAGAGATTTTTAGCTTCCTGACCTATCTAGATTGGAAGTATGCATTAAGACTAGCAGCTGTGTAGAGGGACACAAATGTATTCAAAATGTAACTTTCTGATCCTAATAACCTAGAATGTTAACAACATAGAGGACATTCTGAAGCACGGTCTTGAAGTATTAATATATGCCTCTTGCAAGTGGAATAGGAAGCAGTAACTTAGAATATTCTTGTTTATCAGTGGTGTGGCACAACTATTTCTGAGCCATATAGGTATTCTGGCAGGAGTGTCACTATCGTGCTGAGCAAGGATAGTGGGTATCACCTCTAGCACTATTCCTGTTACTGAACAGCTGTCATGTGTCCGAAGTGCAGGTAACCCATTTGGTGAGAAGTGTGTATTTAGTAATGTTTTAGGAATTCCTACAACTTTTTCTATAAGCATTGAAAACTACACCACCACCTGTTAAATTCAAGGACTCTGCTTCAGTCTTGCACTGACTTGAATATATTCAACTTATAATCATCTGTTCTTTTGCCTTTAAAGGTTGCAGCAGCACATACCCTTTCGGGAAAGTAAGTTAACTCATTTCCTTCAAGGATTCTTCAGTGGAAAGGGGAAGGTATACATGATAGTAAACATAAGCCAATGTGCTTCAGCATATGATGAAACACTCAATGTGCTAAAGTTCTCAGCCATTGCACAAAAAGTAAGTGTGTTGTCATTTATCTTGTTGCTCAGTAAATTTGATTTGCTTTAAAGAGCAAGTTACTATATTTGGATGAAATTCCCTGAGATCTAGGTGAATTTCTTCTGTAGTCACAACATGCTGTCACCTAGGAGCACTTCTAACTGTCCAATATCCTACTGCTATCTCAGATTGGAATGTTACTCACCTGAAATACTGGTAAAGTAGACTGAGCACCAAAGGGTTTGAAAGGTCATATTTATGTTCAAAGAGACTTCAATAGGAAGGTGGAATTAGAGTAAGTAGAAGTAAGTACAGTGGTATAACTTTGGCAAAGTTGGAAAGTGAAAGTATTGGGTGTCAGTGCTGCAGTCTAAATGGAAATTTTGTTGACAGATCCATGCCTTTAGAATTTGGGCAGGTTAAGTACACCACCAGAAGGAGCAGACTGTAAAGGGTGATAGAGCTGTTTAAGAACTAGAATTTGTAGGATGGTATTCATGTAATGCAACTAGAAACTCAAAGTTTGAAAAAAGGAAAATGGAGAAATCCCTTAGTGCAAGAGCTGGCAACCCTCTTGTACGTTATCCAGCTAGTGAAATTTAAGTGTTCCTTTGATCAAAGAAAGGGTTAGACTGTAAAATGGCAACTCTGTACGCTAGCTGGAAACTGGTATAAGTACTGACTGAATAGAGGGTAGGCTGGATATGTTATGGGGACCTATAGGAGAGTGCAAGAGAGATGTCTTCGAAGTGCCAGTGGAGGTTTAAAAAAATACCAATAACTTTGTTCTTTATTTTTTGGGTAGGTTTTAGTTATGGACACAACTATTCTTCCTCAAGATCAGTCATTTGACCAGAAAGTGGCAGCAGACTCATCACTGCTTAATGTCACTAAAATGCCAATCCCAAGCAAAAGAGCTACTATCCTATGGGACAGAACCTTGGAAGATGTGTTGGAAGATGATGATGATGAGATGGAGGAACAGCATTTTATGTCAGGAGAAGAAGCAGTGCAGGCAAATGATGAAAATAAAGTTGTTGTTGGAAAAGAAGAATATATGGTATGTGCTAGGGCTACTTCAAGAATTAGTGTAGTGTGTAGCCTTGAAGCAAGGTATTCTGGTTTCCCTCATCTTTCACCCCTCTTTTTGTTTGTGGGGGGGTTTTTTGTTTGTTTGGGGTTTTTTTTGTTTTGTCTTTGTTTTGGGGGTTGTTTTTTTTGTTTGTTTTTTGGTGTGTTGTTGTTGTTGTTGTTGTTGTTGTTGTTGTTGTTTTTGGGGTTTTTGGTTTGGTTTGGTTTTTGTTTGTTTTTGTTTGTGGGTTTTTTGTTTTTTTTTTTTGTCTGATCACCCTTATCACTATATCTAGTGTTTAGAACTTCAAGTGGGATTGCTCATGACTTAGTTCTTATTGTGGGAAAGCTATGAAATGTGTCAAAGTACAGACTGAGCAGTAAGAATTACAGATTTGGCTGTCTCTTCTGGTATCCTATCATCAGTGCACAAAAAGTATTACTTGGTTTGTGGAAATACGGAAGATTGTTCCTTTGCAATTTTTTGCATGAGAAAACCCTGGAAACTGTTCTTTAAGGAACAGTAGCTTCTAGGGAAGACAAAAGAGGAGGGAACAGCGGACTAGAGACAGTTTATGCAGGTTTCACTGACACTGCCGCAAAAATGAACATCTGGGAAAAAAGACCAAATTCTGTGGGTCTTAAGCCTGTTTTATAAACTAACTGAAAGCTTTGTTGTTTGAAACTTGGTGTCTTTTTTAAGTGCCCCCTCTGTGCAAACTTAAATATTGATATGTTAGTACCAGTCAGGTAGTTCAATCCACTTGTGAATTCTCTTGTTTGAGTAAACTAATAAAAGAACTGGAAAACCTTTCAGCACCTGGAGAGTGAAGTGTTGTAGTGTTTGAGAAATGGGAAAAATCTCACTTCTGGGCAACTATTTCTTCATTAAAAACTCATTACTAATTGTAATTCTAGGCACTGCTGAGTCTCGTAGAAGATCTGAAGAACAAACTTATTACTGAAAAGAAGAATAAGTTACTGCTGGAACTAAAAATTCGTGAAGAAGTTATACAAGAATTTACTCAATATTCTGCTGAGAGGGAAATAGATTTCAAGTAAGCTTGCTTTAAGTGATTTTGAAGTTATTGGTTAAGAAAACAAGAGGAAATTATTTCTTGAATCACTCTTGGCTAGAAGAGACCACATTCTTCTACTAGACCTCACCTTCTACTGTTAATGTATCAATATCTGTTTGGACTATCAGCTCAGGAAAAATGCTGTATAGAAAAGGCTATGATTTTTCTGTGGGATGGGTGGGGATGTGTGTGTTTAACTTGTAAGCAGTGTTTCTTCTCGTGGAGCTCTTTCTAAGAGAAGAGCTGCTTTGTTAGGTTGTAAGTAGACTGAGTGATATTTGTAAATTCTTTGCTTCCTTTGGTCTTAGTGATACTTCAAACAGATACTCTGGCTCAAGCTTAGAAAAAATGCTTGTTGTTAAGTTCTATCCATAATCTATGTATTTTTTTCATTCTTCAGGGATATGTATGTGTTTATGAGAAATATACCTTTGTTTTGGTGTAGTGGCATTGTTTTCTGTCTTGTTTTGCAGTGCCAAAATAGAGAAGAAAGCATCTTTGTTTATAGGCAGCTGTATTTATAACTTTTTAGCATCTCATACTTGCTGGCTTTTAGTTGACTTTTTTTTCCTACTCTAGAGAGTGCCTTGTTCGTGAACGAGCACGGCTTGAAGAAAATGCTGAAAAACGCCTGGAAATCTTCAAGGAACTTGTAAATGGTTATCCT